>JANUFV010007018.1:0-12215 GCA_024757865.1 Epizoanthus scotinus
TTGTCGTTGTCGTTGTCGTTGTCGTTGTCGTTGTCGTTGTCGTTGTCGTTGTCGTTGTCGTTGTCGTTGCCGTTGTCTAACCCTTTATTCTCCAGCTTGACTTTGTTTTAGGTAAAATGTTTTCAAGAACAGTTTCTCAGTGCCATTAGTTGAATGCCAATATCTTCCACGCTAAGGCCCGTTAAAACGGATACAGCATCGTCCAACATTGTTGGTCCAACATTGTTGGATGATGTTGGGTGATGCTGGATGGGAAATGTACAAGCGAATCCAACACCATCCAACATGTTGGACACAAGGTTTGCTGAAGGCATTGATTTTTCCTGTTGAGCGCTATTACTAAATGTATCACAAAATGGTGAAATATAATGACGAATCAAACTCGCGCATGCACAAGAAGAAAATGCTGGACGATGTTGGATGAAAAGTTTGAACTGATTCAAACTTGATCTAACATTCTCCAACAGCATTTAACAGTGTCCAATTGCAACATGGTGTTCGAACGGATCCAACATGTTACGTCCAACAATGTTGGATGGTGATGGATCGACCAACATGTTCGATCCGTTTAAACGGGCTTTTGCAGCTCATGTCACTCCTATTGTTGTGTAATCATGATATGCTCTTAGGATCGAACAAACGATCCCGTGGGGTTTTTTCCAAGCTATCCGCTAGTCCCTCAATCCTTGTACTTATTGTTCAAAATCAGACCTAAAATCATTTGTTTTGCGCAGGAAACTAAGAAGTGTCCGGCTAAGAAAGAAAAGATCGTGCTTTGGTACCAAGCGTCACAAAAGATCCTGTGTTGAGACCAAAGACCCGCCCACTCTGCAGCCTCTGAATAAATCTACAGTTCTTGTATATAATTCTGACACCGACGAGAACTACACGCTCTTTGTACAGCAATCAAGCTGTCTTTACTGGTCAGCGGAGCTGCAAAAGTGGACAACTTCAGGTTGCGAGGTAACTTTGCATTTTATAGTTACGTACGTTGCCTCAAATGTAATTTAGCAGATATATATAAGGCGTTTGTACTGGTGACTAATTGTAATGATATGCCCAGAAACTATAGTTCCAGTCTCTCCTAAGTTAGAGTTAAGGTAACTTTTAGCTTTGGGTATACGTTTAACATATCCCTAAATCTAAATCTAAACCTAACCTTAACCCTAACCCTAACGTAGGATGCACTGGAACTATAATTACTGTGCATATCAGTTTTCTGTCCGCCATCTTGTAGCTGAGGTCACTACCCTCCCGCAGGTGCAATGCTTTTCTTGGACAATTTTGAACATCTCCCACTCCCTGACGTTAGGTACTACTGTAACAGCCTCTTGCTGTATCACGTTCAGCACGACTGAAATTTGCTATTGAAAACGATCCCAGCCTGCGAACATGTCTAGGATGAGACACAGCACAATCTGAATTTGTCAGTAGTTTTGAGAGAATTAACTGCAAAATGAAGAATTTGTACTCGCTCTTGCAGTTGATTCTGTCAAACCCACCATCAACGACCGGCTTACGTTTCAACTGGGTCAGTTAACCTCCTGGCCTAGTTGGTTAATCCAAACAGCAGACCTGCTGCAGAACCAACTGCTCCAAAGATGGAACATTCACAGAGGTAAAAAATTGATATTGAAAACGGTCCCAGCCCACAAAAATGTCTAGGATGAGACACAACACAATCTGAAGTTGTTGGTAGTTTTGAGACAACTAACTGCAGAATTAAGTACTTGTACTTTCTCTTGCAATTGATTACGTCAAAGCTCACCATCAACAATTGACCGGCTTACGTTTCGACTGGGTCAGTTAACCTCCTAGCCCAGTTGGTTAGTTCAAACATCAGTTGAAGGTTTACCACGTTTTGAACAACTGCGCCTAACCGGTTAGATTGAGAAGAAGCTTTTCCTGCTGCAGAATCAACTGCTCCAAAGATGAAAGATTCACGGAGATAAAAATTATTGCTGCGTCGGGGCATATTCCTACAATTGCAATAAAACGAATATCTTTTTACCACTGACTTTCCCTAACATCAAACAGTTGCATTTTGTACCATTTTTTTATCTCTTTCTCCACATAATGCCATCTAATAATGATAAAGTATTGTAGTGCGATATTACGTTATTGTAACATGATAATGAAATACTAAAAAGGTTGCCCTTCGTGTAATTTTAGACCTTAATCAAATAACTGACAAGAATGTCATAGTAAGCTAACAATAATGTTATAGTAGTTAATGGACTTCGCTAATAGTACTGAGTAACGTCTGCTCCAATCCATTTGAGAAACCAAGAGACGTTTAATTTCAGTTTCTGTAGTAAAGAGTTTCTGTTGTTGTATGGATCAGAAGCATGGATACTCACAAAGAAGCTGACTAAGCAACTTAATGGGTGTTACATCAGAATGCTCAGGATGGCACTGAACGTATCGTGGAAGAGTCACCTAACAAACGATTAAATCTACGGAGATCTGCCAAACGTATCAACGAAGGTTCAAAAAAGAAGAATGCGACTTGCTGGTCATTGTATACGTCATACTGATGAGATGGCTAATAGATTGGTACTTTGGCAGCCAACAGAAGGAAGAACTGGAAGAGGTAGAAGGAGAGTCAACTATGTAGACAACTTACTGCAGGACGCTGGAATGGACAACGTAGAGGAGCTAAGGACAATCATGGAAGACAGAGTAGAATGGAAGAAGCGTGTGAAAGATGTGGGACGTCCTGATGGACGGCCTTAGTAGTAATAGTAGTAGTAGTATAGAGCAAATGAAATTATAGTTACTACCCCTTGGATGGAATGTTAGTCAACGGCAACGTTAACCCCTTACATTTTTTTAGGTCTTCCCAACACATACTTGACCAGATACCCCTTTATACCCATGATACATCCTTCTTCGTGGCAGCACCACTTCTATGGAACAAATTACCAATAGGTATTAAAAGTTCCTCCAGTTTAGCCATTTTTAAATCTAAACTTCAATCTATCTTTTTAGATTAGCATTTTATCAGATTAAACTAGAATAGATTAGACATACTTGTTGTTATCAATACAATGTACATTTGCAGACTACACTAAACTCTTATTTTAATTTTAGTTTTTAAAATTTAATGTAATTTTTTAGTTTCAGAACTGAAATGTATATGCGCTTTATAAATATTGTTATTAATATTATTATTATTATTATTATTATTATTATAAGGAAGAATCACTGAGATAATAGATATCTTTTGAAGCTTGCAATATTATTAAGTGACAGTGGCCAGATGCCGGACATAGAAACTATTAGCCACTACCACTAGCCACACCAACAGTGTTCATTAAATATATCAGCTGATTCCTGGATATTTGCCTCCTCAGACAAGTCCAGTTTCAAGCGAGGAGAGCATTCACTGTTTGTGTGACCATCTCACTTCATTCGGAGGAAATCTTCTAGTGACACCGAATCCAATCGATTTTGACAAAGTGTTTTTAGAACTCACAAGACTTGATGAAACAGGCAATGTTGCCGTGTTGGTGACAATCCTAGCAGTGGTTCTTGTTTACTTGATAGTCGTGATCTTTGTTAGAAGAGCTGACAAACTAGACGAACACAAGGTACTGTCTTTCTGCCAGTATTTCGCATTGGAAATGGCTGTATTCTCTATAGACTGTGACGGATTGAACTCGTTCAAACAGATGGCTTAGTTAGTTTTGTTTTGTTTTATTACTATCTTCATAAACATTTTTAAAAATTACCAAAAACTAAACATATTTAAAAATCTCAGATGAAGGCCAATTTTGGATTGGTAAATCTATTTCCATAACAACGTTGATTAAGTAATCTGGGTAGGCACTGCCTATGTAAGTGCGTGCCCTATATTAGCATGAAGACATACACAGTGAGATATCTCGACATATTATATTCGTAGGCAATTATATACATAATTATATGGTATAACTATAACTGAAACTGGAACTGGAACTGGAACTGGAACTGGAACTATAACTGTAATCATAACTATAACTATAACTATAACTATAACTGTAATCATAACTACAACTACAACTACAACTACAACTACAACTATAACTGGAACTATAACTGTAATCATAACTATAACTATAACTATAACTATAACTATAACTATAACTATAACTATATAACTGTAACTATAACTACAACTATAACTATAACTATAACTATAACTGTAACTATAACTATAACTGTAACTATAACTAAAACTATAACTATAACTACAACTATAACTGTAACTATAACTATAACTACAACTACAACTATAACTATAGCTACGTATGAGCGTGGTTGGCGCAGTTGGTGAGAGCTCTGACTTCCAACCAAAGGTCCCGGGTTCAATCCCTGGCCATCCCAAGGGTTGTATTTGTGCGACCTTCTTTCGCTGCACCGTCCGTGGACAGGGACGTTAAGTCTCTTCTCAGTGTCGGTTCGTAGCAATGGATATTTATCTCGCTGAAGCGGCTCGGTAAATATCCACCACTACTCACCTCCACTTCGGCGAATAATTTTTAACTATAACTATAACTATAACTATGACTATAACAGTAACTGTAACTGTAACTATAACTATAATACTTATAATCATAATTATATGATCATGATCGTTCTATAGACAGGCGCAGTTTTCAGCTGAGGGTATTTTGAAGATCCCTCGATCCTTGGTTGTAAACTTAGCCTATATTTCAATATATTTTCCGTGTTTCTCTCATGCAGTACGCAATATTTACATTTTAATGCATAACAATACCCTATCATTTGGAAACGCACATCTTTTGTTTTGTAGAATTGCAGTTGACATGTTGCTGTACCTGTTAATTTCACTAAAATAATTGTTTCTTTCAGATGGGACCTGCTCTTTCTCTTCTTTTAGAAGCCAAAGACGTTTATCAGTACGAGATAAAAATTCAGACTGGAGTGTGGAAAGACTCTGGCACAACTGCTAACGTAATTATGGTAATGAAAGGGACTGACGCAACAAGCGAACCAATCATATTGCAGAGAGATATGGCTCCAGAAAGAATTATCTTGGCACGAGGAAACCTTGACACTTTCTTTGTTCATCTTATACAGCCCGTTGGCAGGATTGAGGAGCTCCAAATATGGCATGATAATTCTGGACAGAGTCCCTCGTGGTTCTTAGACTCCGTTTGCATAAGAGAAACCAAAACAGACAAAACATGGAGTTTCATTTGTAATCGTTGGTTCGCTCTTGAACGGGAGGATGGTAAGATTGAAAGAACATTGTCGCCAAAATCGCATGAGGAGCTCAAGACATTCAAGAGTTCCTTTACCTCACGAGTATCAAAGAGTTACGTAGAAGGACATCTCTGGCTCTCAGTTATAACTAAGGCTCCAACCAGTACATTTACACGCGTTCAAAGGGCAACGTGTTGCCTAACATTACTATGTTATTCGATGTTAGCAAATGCTATGTTCTATAAGCTAGAGACTACTGCGGCTCAGGAGTCCATCAACATTGGACCGCTTAGTTTTACTTTGCGACAAGTAATTGTCGGAATACAAAGTGCGCTTCTTGTTACTCCTGTTACGTTCCTAAGTGTTTGGTTATTTAGCAGCGCAAAGCCGAGACCTCACAAAAAGGGAATAGACAACAATGCTCTTAGAGCCAAACGAAAGAAGAAAAGGATATGTTCGATCAAAGAACTACAACAAGATTCCAACACTTGGCTTGATATATTTAAAAAGAGGTCCAGTGATTACGGGGAACCGATAAACAACACAAAAAGCCCTGGTAAAGACACACTGACACACATGAGACCAATGGAGACAATCAGTAAAGTTGAAGATGTACATAAAACAAAAAAAATGTTAATTGGCTATAGATGTCTTAAAAGAAATCGAAGCACGACCAAACCACTAATAAAATTGACTTCCATACATGTTGAAGGTGCAAACCATAGATCTTTGCCTTCTCTCAGTCCTCGCATTAGTAGCTACTCACCCAATTCTGGTATCGGAGGAAAAACAAAACACGTACTTTCAACCTCTGGAATTCACTTAGCAATAGCTGATGATAAGTTGTTTCCATCTGCCCACAGTTTGGAAGTTTCAACATCATCTGATACACGGTCACAAGATGTTGGTGATGTTAGAATGAAGACAGAATTTGCAAACAAAAGTGTTTCTTTTGGCATAATCGAATTCAAAGATTCCAGCAACAATTCCTCTAATATTACAACAGAAACTGACTCAAACGCATCGTTCACAGGTTTTCTACGCTATCAGTCATCATTAGAAAATACAACAAGCGACGGAGGCTTTGTTAAAAACGAGATAATTGCTTTGGAACATATAGAAGCGTGTACAAAAAACACGAAAAAGAGACTTGAGCTTGGTACTACATCCACCGACGCTGTCCAGCATTTCAGCAGTGCACAGACAGATATATCTAAATCTTTAAATCAAGGAAACGTCTCGGACATATCTTCAGTTCAAATCCAAGTCAACAAGGGCTTAGGAGATGAAAATACGATGAAAGATGGTAATAGAAACTCAACGGAAATTCTGTTGTACAACGATGATCTGGTAAACGACGTAAAGAGTTCTACTTCCTCAAAGACGGTGGATAACAAAGCGAAAGCTGGGCCGAAGCTACCATTCTGGCTGGCCTACGTAGCCTGGACTATCTGTTTTCTTGCAGTAATAATCTCAGCATCACTCACGTTCTTCTATAGCTTAGTATGGGGAAAGGAAAAAGCAAATAAGTGGCTTTCGTCTATGCTCATCTCCTTCCTGCAGGATTTATTTGTAACACAACCAGCGAAGGTATTTGTCAAGGTGTTCGCCAGAGTGTTCGCTGTGGTGTTCATTTTAGCTTGGATCTTCAGGAAGACTCCTGAAGAACAGAACGAAGTCCCTAAAACTGGTAAGTTATTAAAATGCATCATTAACCTTCTTTTGCTCTGACGAAACAGCTAGCGCTCACAACGTCAGCTCCAACCTTCCAATCTCACGGCGAAAATCATAACACTTACGACTCACTCAAGAAAGACCTATTTTTTGAAAAAAAGTCGTTACTGAGTGAGTCGACTTATGGAAAATCCCAGTCACGGTATAATAATAATAATAACAATAATAATGTGTCTTTATTGATCATAAGATAAAGGTACATACCTTATGTTGCAAATGTGAATAAATAATATGAATGTGCAATTACATGAACATAAATACAATAAATTAAATTACAATAAATTATATCCATAAATTAGCCTGTGTACACGTGCATGCGTGTCAGCTTTTGGTTTTATAAATTGTTTCTGGCACGGAAAGAAATCCATTTTGAGGATTTTGAGTGAATGATGAAAATAGTCATGGTATGTGCACACGTGTCGATTTTTATAATGTACTTTCGGCCTGGATATAAATCCCTTTCGAGGATTTTGAATGAAGGATGAAGGGTGGAAGATTAGAATCATTGTCAATCTCGGACAGTTGAACTCTATCTAGACTCGTATGTAACCAAAGTCAAATTTAAAGTCTATTCTTCCTTTCCTGTGAAATAATTTATGGACGAGTGGCAAATATGTTGAGTATGAGAATACCGTAACTGTGGCATTTTAAACCGTTCTATTTTCGTAATTAATGCACAATATAGTCTGAAAGCACCATATGGCATAACTCTTTACGAAACAAAAACTTTTACGTTTCTGCAGGTAATAGTTTCGATTCGCAAAATAAATACACCCACAAAACAAACGTTTTAGATATACTTTAAATCAATTCTAGATATTGCATGTTGATAACGATACCGCAAAATGGACAAATCCTCAAATCGTTTAAAAATAATTCCTTTGAATGAAGTTGTTATCAAATAAAAACTAGTACACAGAGAGGCAGACAGGCAGGCAGGAAACAGATTTTACTAGTATAACTCTCCAAAAGTAGAAGGTATTTTAAAAACTAATGGAACGTAATATCCTTCACAGTCCACAGTTCCGAACACACAATAAAAATCGATAGAAAGTCTCATACGGATATTACTATACCTCAAGAGGAAGAAGTTGAGAAAAGTAGGGCATACAGAGTGAAGGAGAGAGCGATGTACTCCGTGGGGAAGGAGCTTATTACCTATGTAATGTTCCTGTTTCTTATGTTCACTGTTTGTTACGGCAACAGAACTGAGGACGGGTTTCGGATGACTCAGGACTTCAAGAATAGCTTTAGTGGCTTCATGAAGGTAAGTTGTTAAAGGTAACGTGAGGTAAATGATAGTACATGGTGTCTATATGGGGCATCACATGTAACGTCTCAACGTGTTTTACAATTAGATACACGGCTCTAATGGCTATCAGTTACATTGTAGATACAAGTTCCAACACCGGGGCGTATTACCCAATTAGGCGTGGGTTATTTAAGTTCCCTAACAGACCGAACGTCGGGAGACTCGTACCAATGACTTAACGTCCCCGTTCACGGACGGTAGAATATAATGACAATTTTAATCAACATTTTAAAGTGATACAGCAGTAATCAGTCTACAGTAGTTGCCGTCTGAATTGTAACATGCAAGAAAGATATTATACCTAACAAGTGCTATTAACGCAAAACAACTGTAGTTTTTCTATACTCTGACGAAAGGCTAGTCCTTATAGATAGATAGATGTCTTATTAAGTTTATAATATTGCATCTAAAACAGATAAATTGCATACTAATAGCACATCTACAAAAAATACTGGATTGTGATTGGTTGTTTACCGTGTAATTAATTCTTGATAGCACATGTGCTATTAAAACACTAATTGGCACTGTCATCCGAGAACTTTGCTGGACGAAAACATTTCTCACGCTCACCAAACGTATATTTTGTAGATGTACCGTTTTTCTCGAAGAATTAATGAAAAATTCCACTTGGATTTGATGAAAGTGACAAATACCACTCGTGCTTCGCACTCGTTGTATTACTGGCACTTTCATCAAATACTCGTGGGATGTTTCATTAATTCTTCTCGAACGGTGGTATTACCTATACAAATTAAACAAACAATAGTTAATCTGAAAATATAAAAACCCGAAGCGTCAGCTCAATTCATCCACCCTCCCGGCAGTGAATTTAATAATCGTTTCCGCGTTCTCCTAGATTTAGTAACGCATAGTGTAAGTGAATGGGAATTGAGAGTGGTACGTGAGACACAGTACACTTCACATTTGGTGATATAGTAAATTTCAATCACCATTCGTTATACTCCAGTGGTGCATAATATTCAGGTCTTGTTGCATCGCCCCATGTAACAGAGCTAATGATCCACTTTATTCTGAATTCCATACCTTTAGATTGTGAATCCCAAGCTTCTGCATCCATAACATTTATCATGAAGTGTTGCGTTAAAATGTGGTTTCGTGTCCTTGCAAATTGCAGATTTCTAATTCCAACAGTTTCTGGTCATGGATAAATACAGAGTTTATCCCGGAGATATATGCCGGAGACTGGTACAACGGAGCTGATGAAAAACTGGACGAGTACATCAACAACAAGCGCTCGCTACTCGTGGGCATGCCTCGGTTGAGACAACTCAGGGTTCAGGAAGGTGAGTGTCTACAATTATACGTCATAAATTGTATAAAACTTCCTGAAGTGTCAGTTGTTTTTTCTGTGAACAACACTAACCATACCGGATAAAGATGTTCAAAATAAGCTGTAATGGATAAGTTGGTAACATCCATTGATGACGTGTTCGCAGGGTATCTTGTCTAGTTAACAGCACTAATCTTTTCTCTTGACTATAACTATAGAGCGTTTACGAAATATAGATTAAATCCATTAATTAATATCGACTTGATGACTTTGTGTCGATTGGCCAAGTGACACTGTAACTATAACTATATATTCGAACAATATAATGCTTACATATTATGCTCAATATATTTAGCAAGCTCTGTAAATAAGAGGTTTCACGATCCAATTGCTGTGTGATGGTAAAATAGTTGATTGGTACATAATCGCATCCCGGTTAGCTCAGTTGGTAGAGCATCGGTTTCACATGCGGGAGGTCGTGGGTTCGAACACTGGCCGGATCAACACTCAGGGTCTTAAAAATGATGCCTTTGCTCTAATATCTGCAAACGGTTATAGACCTTCACGTCTTCTCGGATAAGGACGTTAAACAAGCTATTATTATTTTTTACATGATACAGAGTGATGAAAATTAACTAAAGATTGACCTAAAACCTTACAGTTATTTTGTTTTGAACATTTACTTCAGGTTCTTGTAAAGTACCAAGTGAAGTGAAGCATATAACAGCGAGTTGCTATGATTTCTACTCACTACAAGAAGAAGATACAACTTATTACAGTTTGCCAGGATGGAGACCTTACACTGAGAGCAATACCACTGCCAACCCAAATTCTGTGTGTCCCAAACCGTGGCGCTATGCCACTCGGGATAGCTTGAGTGGCCAACCGCTGTGGGGATATTTTGCAGTATATGACGGTGGAGGATACGTTGCAGACCTGGGCTATAACAGTGCTACAGCCTCAAACATGATAGCAGATCTTGTAGCCAATGCGTGGATTGATCAAAAGACAAGAGCTGTACTACTGGAGTTCTCAGTCTTCAACGTGAACACAAATTACTTCAGCATCTGTACATTCTTCTACGAGATCCTACCAACGGGCCACAGTAATGTACACCAGAGAATTGATTCAATTGCTCTGTACAGTACGGACACTGCTGTGTATGACTTCTGGCTTGTTTGCCAATTCTTCTTCATTGCAATGGTTTTTTATTATATTGTCACTGAAATATTCAAGATCTTCAAACAAAGATGTTCCTATTTCAAGGAGGTATGGAACTTGATTGAGCTGGGTCAGATAATTACTGTGCTCTTAGCTGTCGTGTTCTATATCCTCAAGGCGAAGGCTGTTCTTCATACGGTTCTCAAAGTACAAGAGAATCCATTTAAAAGTGTTAATTTCCAACTAGCATTAATCTGGCTTGAGGCAGAAAATCTTGTGATGTCGATTGCAGTTTTTATCGCAACTGTAAAGTTATTGAGACTGATTAGATTTAATTTTGAAGTGTGTACAATGATCTCTTCAATCCGCACTTCCAAATCTGATCTTCTTAGCTACGTGGTAGTCGTGTTCTCAATCATTCTAGCTTTTGCTCAGGCTGGACACCTTATATTCGGCAGTACAGTGTTAAGGTATTCAAGTCTTGTCAAAACGCTTGTTTCTGAGATGGAAATGTCTTTAGGCGGTCAAACAGACTTATATGAGCTTTCTATCACTGACCGTATCCTCGGCCCGACATTTGTCTTTGGTTTCATGCTAGTAATGGCTTTTCTTATAGTAAATATTTTCATGGCTATTTTGAATGGATCATTAAGCTGTGTTAAGGAGAATCCTGAATTGATTGCAAAGGACTATGAAATTGGGCATTTTATGAAAGAAACGCTCCTTCAAACTGGGCACCATTTAATGGATACCCATCATGGAATATCGCGACCTGAAGATGATCCCCAAGTGAGAAAACAAATATTTCCAAGAGCACCTGGAGAAACGGAAAGTGGAACTCTCTATCTCGAATCTTTGAACCTACAGATATCTGGCTCCTGCACTTTACTGGACAATGAAGAAGGGTTGGATTGTAAACAGCAAAAAGAAAAATTAAACAATAAACATGACAAAAGAGAAATATTTTTCTCGAACATTCAAAATAGTCCTTCCGTTTCCAATGCATCTGATGAACAGGAAAAACAAGCTGTTAAAAAACATGTTTTAAGGGCACGACAATTAAATAACATAACTTCCAAGTCATCTCAGGAACAGAACAGGTCAAGATATGATTTACTGAAAGCAACAGACGACGGAGATTTGGAGATACAATGGAGATTAATATCTTCTCTAGTTGATATGGTCAACGCCAAACTTGACCAGCTTAACACTTAACTTTCATCCCTTTTTACTGCTAACTGTATCTTATAGATCTTAATAATAAAACGTGTGACTCTCTGAATAACATTATTCCAACTGCTTACTGCTAATTTATTGTAATTTCCTATTACTGGTGTTATTTAACAATTATTCGCCGAAGTGTAGGTGAGTAGTGAGAAATTATTCTCTGAAGTGGAGGTGAGTAGCGTAGGATATTCACCGAGCCACCAATGCGGCGAGGTGAATATACTAGGCTGCTCACCGACACTGAGGAGAATAATTGCGTTAGCATATACCAAACCAGTG
>JANUFV010007129.1:0-12213 GCA_024757865.1 Epizoanthus scotinus
TCTGAGAACGGAAACTATGATTTAGCGCCGAGCAAAACAAACAAAACTAGCTTTGTTGACAGAACTTAGCCAATAGCGGTCCGTACCGTAGGTTACGTACCGTAGATTACGGAGCTCAAATAGGCCTATCATAGCGCGCGAAATTACTCAGCCATATAATAAAAGTATATATTATTATTATGTCGGGTATACGGAACTGGGTTTCTAAAGAATCTTTCGATACCGTCTTTAACCTTTTAACATATTAAAATATTTTTCTACTTTTTGTGAGCGCATTGAATTTAAATGTGTATATATATGAAAACATTTTATAATTATTATCATCATTCTCAACAAAATCGCTTTCGAACAGAAGACCTATCTTGTTGGATTTCACCGGATCGAAACATGCATGCAGACAGAATCAAGTGGAAGAACCCGAAAGAACACTTGATGGAGACTGAGTTTAAAGGGGTTTAAATACTTTCAGTTTTACGAAGCTAACTTGAAGATTCTCACTGCTTTACTTGATTAAGAGTTTGCTTTTGGGCACGACCAAGCTTGCTGCCTCGTTGGCTATGCTAAAAATGTTGTTGTTGTTGTTATTGTTGTTGCTGATGTTGATGCTGTTGCTGCTATTGCATGAGCCGAATAAAATATATTTACAAATTTAGTCTTCGGCACATCTTATAAGACATCGGGTTATAAACATAAAAAAATTGTTCGACAATGGTAGTCACATTCTGTGATATACCTGGGGCTAGTGTTATGGTTAGTGTTAGGGTTAGGGATATAGGGTTAGTGTTAGTGTTAGGGTTAAGGTTAGGGTTAGGGTTAGGGTTAGGGTTAGGGTTAGGGTCAGGGATAAGGTTATGATTAGTGTTAGTGTCATGGTTAGGGATAGGGTTAGTGTTAGGGTTGGGGTTAGGTATAGGGTTAGTGTTAGGGTTAGGGTTAAGATTAGGGTTAGGGTTAAGATTATGGATAGGATAAGGGTTAGGGTTAGGGTTAAGATTAGGGTTAGGGTTAAGATTAGGGCTAGGATAAGGGTGAGGGTTATGGTTATGGTTAGGGTTAAAAGAGACAGAATTGGATCACTCAAGCCGGCCTGACACACCCAATGTTCATGAATATCTTTAAACTGATGTCTATACAGTTTTAGAACAAATATCATTCGTTTGAAATCACTACATATCATACTGTAACAAAATTTTATAATAGATGGTTAAATTAATAGGCAAGGATGTATATGAAACAATTAACAGCTTAAAAGTTTATTATTTCATTGAGTAGTTTTGATCCTTAACAATTGATTGGGTCGGGCTCAACGCCCTCATATTCGTCGCAGTTGAACACCGGTTCCTCCTGTATACCAGCAAGTTCGCGCCGACCTTCAGAACAAGTTGGTTCATTGTTTGACACGGAATATCGTTCTATATCGGAATGAGCAGGATCCACCTTGGATGTCCTTTTTCTCAACAGGCTCATTCGTCTCCAGTCTCTCTCCCGAAGCACGGATAAAACATGCGGTACACTCTTTCTCACTACCCCTGCAATGTATCTTGGGAGCTCGGGTACGTCTTCGCGTTGATTCCAGTCATGCCACGTTTTCAGGAACCTAGTTTTCAAGGCTACCATAAGTGTAGGCGGGTTGGTCACATCTTTAACCCTGGTGTCTACGTAGGAAGACCACAGCCATTCAATAATCAGCACCACAAAGCTCAGTCCACTTCCGGCTAATATGAGGAAAAACACTCCGGCCATCTCGGCGATACCCATTTGAATACCGGTATCTCCTACAAGTTGATCACGATTTTCACATTTGCCATGGGAATGCAGCCATTTTAACTCCAACATATCAGTAAATCCTTTCTGCCGGAGCTCAAGAATAGCCATGCTTAGTTGCTTTGTATAGGGAGAATCTTTAGCAAGTCCAAGTCCGTATCCAATTTTACCGAACAATTGTCCCACGGTTGTCAGAGTTCCGCACTCGGCTGAATGCATAGTGTACTCTAAGACCACAGAGTCCCAAATAAATGCGTAATTACCCTGCTTAGCCTTCTCTATACCTTTTCGACTGTTATCAACCATCGAGTCGTGATATTTCATGTACTGCCACATGGTAACGAAGCTTGGTATTGGTGAGTTCATGAAGAAGGATTGTGGCTGGCTGTTCTTAACCGTTCCGTACGAAACATCTTTCTGTCTGGCTAAATCTTCAACTCCACTGATTGATGAGCTGAATCTACGAATGGTGAGTACAGCGGCGAGATTAGCGGTGTACGTTGACAGGAGAATGAGAATCGTAAACCACCACATGGCAACAGTGAGGCGACCGGATGCGGATACTGGATGTAGCGCGTCCGCGCTCTGCCCTACGTAATAAACCAGTGATGACCATATCGCGTTAGCGAGACGGAGCGCATGTCTTCGTTTCAAGTATTCTTTTGGCGCTTTGTGGTACGGCGTCTGAACGGAGCGTCCATAGTAACCGTACGGACTAAATGTACTGAAGAACCACAGCAAGAATGCGACGCAAACGGCCGCAAATGCTATTAAGACCCATAAACTGTTTGAAAAAGGCTGGAAGAACGAGAAGTGGTCTCCCTTGTTAGATTTTTCTGTTTTCATGAGAATAGTCAATCCTAAGTCAATAAACGGCTGCGTGAAATCAATTACGCTTTGCCTCGCTGAGCTGATCGTAAACGAAGCGGCGGCTATGTCGGCTTTTCCGTTTATGAGCTCTCGGACCATTCCGTTCCATTCGCCCGTCATTAAATCCCTTGCACCAAACTGACCATCGGTAACTAAGTATATTTTGTAATCAAAGTGTAATTTCTCACTTAGTTTTTTTAACAAGTCAATACAGAAACCTTCGTACTTATAATGTCCTTCCGAAGATTTTTTGGCCATCAGAAATGGGCTTTCCTCAATTGTAACAATCGTAAGAGTTTGGTTAGCGAGCAAGAAAGGACTGTCAGACGGTACAGCGGTGCGACCAGACGACCAAACTATCTCTTTTCTTTTCTCCATTCGTAAACCGCTGCCTTCGTTCCAAGACCCTACTTTCGAAAAACCATACGATCGTAGATTTACGATGTCAAATTCGCTACTAATAGGAGAGCGAGTGTGAGTGAAAACCAATCGATTCATGACGCCAGATGTATTTACTTTGCTAATGTATTCCAATAATTTATTGCCGCTTTTGCTGTATGTTGTCTCTTGGTTAGAACAAATGCCAAACTTTTGAGTTGAGTTCGCAACCTCGTGGCCGTCCTTGAACATGTTATGCAACGCATGGGCCAATGCGATAACAGAATCAAACGTGTGTCCAACGGCGGCGGCGTTTTCTAACGTGGAGAGATCAAGCCTGGCGTTTGTCCAAAGCTTCTTGAACACATCATAAAACTGACCTTCGCCAAACGAATGCCGCACTCCAAGGATGCCTTGTAGATAATTTGGGATGGGCGCCTCCGTACTAAATATTCCGTCAAACGCGAACGCACCGTTGGTAACTATCCATACCCAGTCGTTGAGCATTCCCAGGTGCTGCGCTTGTTGTAATATAACACGCACGTAGGGGGCCATGCAGTGTATCACTACTATTCTGGCCCCGCGGCCACGGATGTGAAGCAGCTGAGTTGTAGTGTTAACTCTAGATATGTTTCTATCACCTTGAAAGCTTTCCACTGCTACAAGATTCCAGCGTTTATGTGAGGCAATGTCTTTGAAAACAACCAATCCATTTAGACCGTAATCGCTTCTTGATGTGAGAATCGCCATTCGCGACCAATTAAAATGAGTGACTAAGTCTGCTAACACTTTATTTTCCAATGCATCACTAGCACTCATGCGCAGTAGATAGGGATATGATGTAGGTGAAAAACTGAATGATGGATCGGTGGCGTAAGGAGCTATTTGAGGGATGTGGAACCCTGAACATAGTGGCTGTACCACCTTCACGGTGTCAGACGTCATGGGACCAACTATAGCTACCGCCCCGGTGTAAATCTGCCAGTAGGTGGTCCTTATATTGGCAAAGGTGTTGGTAAAGTCAGTCAGATTGATTAACGGAACAAGCTCAGTATGTGGTAAGATGCTTGTGTCATTGTTAATATATTGTATTGCCAAATGAAATGCTTTGAGTTCCAACGAGCTATTCTCTAGGCAGAATATTCCTCCTATCCTGACTTGGTCGGGACTGATTCCACTGGCGTTTGTCGGTGACGAAACAAAAATAAGCAGAGGAATGAACGCCAAATAGCTGACACGTATTTTCAGGTAATGGTATGAGTCCTTCATTTCGATTTTGTGTTGTCCATGATTTGTCTCCACAGAATTATGGTTCGAAACTTGGGTCGAGTAGGGTTTCAGTTTTCTCGATCTTCAGATAGACCATTAACAGAGGCTTACCCAATCACTTGTAATATCAACTTATCAGCCACGAGCGTCTGCGATGATGTTACTTTAGTAGAGCTTTTGTTTGTTCAGAAGACTGGCTGATCCAGTTGTATTTGTACATTCCACATACCTTCATTGTGGCGTCAGACATTAATGATCCGCGCGCAATATCACAGTTGTGCGGGTGCAGTTGTGAGGGTGCATATGCTGCAATAGTGCTATGTTTTGTCCAACGTTTCAAATAAACCAACCGCAAGCTGGCTAGAAAGTTGTTTTAAGACAATTAGAAACGTTTAAGTATCTAAACAAACTAAAATTTAACTACAAAATCAAAGAATTATCTTTCAAGAACTCGAGAAAGCAAACGATTACATTGTAAGGTCACAAATATAGCAGATTTAAACAACTTTACCACATCTCAATTTGTTATCAATTCAAAATATCCCGCTTAATAAACAAGAATACTACGTTTAACTAATCACCCAATAGTATCATTTGCCTCTGCCTGGATTAGTTTTTGTTAGCCAGCGAGCGGCAAAATAACTTATAATTATTGCTTCTTTTTCTGAAATAAAGTTGTTGTTGTTGCTGTTGTATTCACTGATAGATAATATTCAACACGCATCAGTGAACGTTTGCTCAGTAAGTTGTTGTTGGAAAAATTGAACGACTGGATTCATATTGTTTTCATATACCTAGTATAAATGCTTGTATTTACTCGGAAAAATAGTTAGGAAACAGTTAAAACTAATTTCAAATCAACAAACGAGTTTTTAGTAGTTTATAGAATGTAGCTTATAGAGACGAGTAAATGAACCACAGACCTGCATGCAAAGAGACGGTCCGAGACCAGGACAACAGACTTACATGCATAGAGACGACTCGAGTCCTGGACAACAGATTTGCATGCAAAGAGACGGTCCGAGACCTGGACAAGAGATCTACATGCATAGATATATACGCAAAGAAACATCCCGAGACCTGGACAACAGACCTACACGCAAAAAGACGTTCCGAGACCGGGATAATAGACCTGCACGCAAAAAGACGTTCCGAGATCTGGACAACAGACCTACACGCAAAAAGACGTTCCGAGACCTGGACAACAGACCTACACGCAAAAAGACGTTCCGAGACCGGGATAATAGACCTATACCTGCACGCAAAAAGACGTTCCGAGACCTGGACAACAGACCTACACGCAAAAAGACGTTCCGAGACCTGGACAACAGACCTAAAAGCAAAAGACGTTCCGAGACCTGGATAATAGACCTAAAAGCAAAAAGACGTTCCGAGACCTGGACAGCAGACCCACACGCAAAAAGACGTTCCGAGACCTGGACAACAGACCTACACGCAAAAAGACGTTCCGAGACCTGGATAATAGACCTAAAAGCAAAAAGACGTTCCGAGACCTGGACAACAGACCTAAAAGCAAAAACACGTTCCGAGACTTGGATACACGCAAAAAGACGTTCCGAGACTTGGATAATAGACCTAAAAGCAAAGAAACGTTCTGGGACGTGGACAACAGACCTACACGCAAAGAGACGTTCCGAGACTTGGATAATAGACCTACACGCAAAAAGACGTTCCGAGACCTGGATAATAGACCTAAAAGCAAAAAGACGTTCCGAGACCTGGACAACAGACCTACACGCAAAAAGACGTTCCGAGACCTGGACAACAGACGTACACGCAAAAAGACGTTCCGAGACTTGGATAATAGACCTACACGCAAAAAGACGTTCCGAGACTTGGATAATAGACCTAAAAGCAAAGAAACGTTCTGGGACGTGGACAACAGACCTACACGCAAAGAGACGTTCCGAGACTTGGATAATAGACCTACACGCAAAAAGACGTTCCGAGACCTGGATAATAGACCTAAAAGTAAAGAAACGTTCCGAGACCTAGACAACAGACCTACACGCAAAGAGACGTTCCGAGACTTGGATAATAGACCTAAAAGCAAAGAAACTTTCTGGGACGTGGACAACAGACCTACACGCAAAGAGACGTTCCGAGACTTGGATAATAGACCTACACGCAAAAAGACGTTCCGAGACCTGGATAATAGACCTAAAAGCAAAAAGACGTTCCGAGACCTAGACAACAGACCTAAAAGCAAAAAGACGTTCCAAGACCTGTATAATATACCTAAAAGCAAAAAGACGTTCCGAGACCTGGACAACAGACCTACACGCAAAAAGACGTTCCGACACCTGGACAACAGACGTACATGCAAAAATACGTTCCGAGACTTGGATAATAGACCTACACGCAAAAAGACGTTCCGAGACTTGGATAATAGACCTAAAAGCAAAGAAACGTTCTGGGACGTGGACAACAGACCTACACGCAAAGAGACGTTCCGAGACTTGGATAATAGACCTACACGCAAAAAGACGTTCCGAGACCTGGATAATAGACCTAAAAGTAAAGAAACGTTCCGAGACGTGGACAACAGACCTACACGCAAAGCTGGACAACAGACCTACACGCAAAGAGACGTTCCGAGACCTGGATAATACACCTCAAAGCAAAAAGACGTTCCGAGACCTGGACAACAGACCTACACGCAAAAAGACGTTCCGAGACCTGGACAACAGATCTACACGCAGAGAGACGTTCCGAGACCTGGACAGCAGATCTACACGCAAAGAGACGTTCCGAGTCCTGGACAACAGACCTACACGCAAAGAGACGTTCCGAGACCTGGACAGCAGATCTACACGCAAAGAGACGTTCCGAGACCTGGACAGCAGATACACGCAAAGAGACTTTCAGAGACCTAGACAACATACAGACCTACACGCAAAAAGACGTTCCGAGACGTGGACAACAGACCTACACACAAGGAGACGCTCCGAGTCCTGGACAACAGACCTACACGCAAAGAGACGTTCCGAGACCTGGACAGCAGATCTACACGCAAAGAGACGTTCCGAGACCTGGACAGCAGATCTACATGCATACACACGGTTGACCTGGATAACAGACCTGGACACGAGGCGAAGAAAATTTGTCGCAATTTTTATATCGCAATTTGACCTTTAGGGGGACCGCAAAAATTGAAATGAATGCTAACCTGTCAAAAGAGCTCATTTCCGCTAATTTAAATGCACGCGAAATTAATTAAATATTACTTTAGTCGGTTGTCGGCGTCAGTGTCATACTATAACTTTATGAAATTGTGGATTCACAGGAAGATTCATTCCCACTTCCCCGGCAGCAGGTTTGTATTTTTTACTTTAAAGGATTTTCCATTAACTTCTCAGGACATTTTGGCGAAAATCAATTTCAAACACGCCAGAACAAGCGAAGTTGTTGATAATATTTTTATACAATGGCACTGTCTTGATTCGCTTGAATCAATATATTTTCTCTCGCAAGACCAAATTATTTCCTAGACAGACCACGTACGCGATGGAATACGGTATCCTCGTTTAGCAATCCATGTCGTAGGGTGGAATAGGAGTAACGTTAGATTAGCAAGCGTTTGGAGCATCCTTGCCATTTCGTTAGACTGAAACATGGCGCTTATATTTTGCCATGCGTTGTCTTGTGTTAGTTTGCATATTTACAATTTACTAGCTGACCTCTTGAAGATCGCGCAGACGAGAGCATCATTCAGTGCAAAGTTCTCTCGCCGTATATAATCTATTTTACGTGAAAATTATTCAACTACTAAGTCAGGGAAATAATATATAGAGATAGGGTTTGAAGGGTGAGAAAGGGTACATTACTATGGCATTGAAGTTTCTAGTCTGGCCAAGATACTGACTGACTATGACGTCGCCAATATGATTATATTTTGGCGTTTCATATCATCATCCGATTTGCCATTTAAAACTTTTCATTCCGCCAGTTTTTGTTTGGCAAAGATGAATATTCAGACGCCTTAGGAAAGCAACTAACCGTGCGACCGAATTGACCAAAACGACCAACAAGCGCATTGCCGAAGGTTCTGTGTTGACCACGGGCGACCGTCAGTATTAAGAATATATATGATGAATTTTGCGGTCACTCAGATAAATTAACCTGGAGCTTCTCTTCATGTGATTGTCTCTGTTTGTTAAAAGCATAGTCTTTAAGTAACTGGTTGCTGGATGTTAGGAACTAGAGAAGAATTACAATTTTTACATCAAAACAAAAATAAATAATTATAAACAGCTTCTATATGAACATTTTGTGTGATTTCGTGACTGTCTGATTTATCAGCGACGTCATGTTGGATTACAGAGTGAAGTACCGAGTTGTGCCTAGAATAAATAATAATAAAAACGTTAACATATTTGAAGAAAACACGATGCAATAAAGACTGGGCGACATGCTGTACCGGGTGCTATACTTTTACGTAAATGTAGTATACATTTTCTGTTAAACCCTTTCAGCCCGAAACATAACAAATGACGTGTTACTAAATTCTTCTTTAATATTAGTTTCTAAAACATTTATAAAAAACATGTTGAGAGAATTTATCAGTTCATCTTCAAAAATTAGAACTGTTTATTATCAGTTTATCTGTTCTTCTGACCAAACTTTTTTGTTGATATTGTTAGAAGAAGATAGTTGTTGATAATTGTCTTTCGGCTGAATGGGTCAAGCTAAGACCAATCTGGTGAAGCGGTAAATATGGAGAGGGCATGTTATCCTAAATCAGAACCTACACCTAAGCCTAGCCTAGCCTAGCCTAGCCTAGCCTAGCCTAGCCTAGCCTAGCCTAGCCTAGCCTAGCCTAGCCTAGCCTACGCTACCCTACCCTACCCTACCCTACCCTACCCTACCCTACCCTACCCTACCCGACCCTACCCGAACCCTACTCTCGAGAACCAGCGGTAAATATGGTCAGGGAATGTTATCCCAACCCAGAACCTAGACCTAACGGCTACGCTACCCCAACCTTACCCTATAGAGAACCAGCGGGAAATATGGACATGGTATGTTACCTTAACCATAACCCTAACCTTAACTCTAACTCTAAGCCTACTCTAACCCAACCATACCATCGAGAAACAGCGGGAAATATGGGCAGGGTAGGTTACTTTAACCCTCACCTTAACCCTAAGCCTATACGCTAACCCAACCATACCATCGAGAAACAGCGGGTAATACTGATGGACAGGGTAGGTTGCCCTAAAACCAACTAAAATCCTCATCCTAAACCAAATCTTAACCCTAACCCGATCGTACCATAGCTTGTTGCACTACTAAATATAATAAAACAAATAAAAGTCCATTGCCTTAGCATAGTATTTGATTATTAACAGCCAGTAACTTTAAAGACTTGGGGAAAGATTGCTATTTCAAAATATTGCTATAAATTATTATATTTTAATATATTATCAATTTTTAAAATATTAAATTTAAAATACATTTGATATAAAATAAATTGCTATGCATTTTGACAGCATTATTAAAAATATTAAAAAAAAGTAACTAAGATTACTATCAACTAACAACAGTGAACTCAGTACACGTAGTTGCCTAATAATATTTCACTGAATATGCCACGGCCAACATTTCGGCTCCGTGGAGCGTACGAGAACTAATATAGGTTTTCATATTTGATTAATAGCTTCCGTTACCCAACACGCAATCTACTACGAATTTAGAGTAATTTATGAGGATTGTATATTAAAAGTTAAGATGAATTTAAAGTATTATTCACTGAAAAGAACATTTGTATTCTGCTGTCTTCAGATCATTATGTCGTCAGAGTATGAAGATCCACCAAGCAAATCATTTGGGAAAGATCTGCCGGAACAGATCATTATAAAACTATCCGAGGAGATTGTCGTTAAAACAGAATTACCAGAACAGGAGAAGGAAACCAAGAACAAGAAGGAAATGGAAATGGAAATAGATAATGAAAAAGAGGAAATGGGAAAGACAGAACTGTTAAGTGAGAGTGAAAGATTATCAGCAAGTGGGATTTCAGAGAAGGACTTACAGTTTGTTACGGCAAGAGCACAAGCCGCGGAGGCGAGTAAAGCCAGAGGTTCGTACAACCGCTTTACCCCCTCTCAACGGGCAGATATCGGTAACTATGCACGGATACACGGGCCAGCCGCCACTGTACGTGCATTTCGATCGCAGTTTCCGTCTTTGAATGAATCAACCGTTAGAAATTTCCGTCGTAAGGTGTTGAGAGCAGAGCAGGAACTTGCATCTACGAAGGACGATTTCGATCCAGATTCAGATAAAATCACTGCCATTAAGAGCAAACCAAGAGGCAGGCCATTAAAACTGAGGAATCTTGATGATAAAGTAATGGCCTACCTACGCGCTGTTAGAGATAGAGGAACAACCATGAACTACTCCACTGCCATTGCTGTAGCCAAGAGTGTTGTAGAAATGGAAGATAAGGCTCGGCTCGCAGAACACGGAGGTGATTTGACATTGGATAAACCTTGGGCGGTGTCTATATTTCGCCGTATGGACTGGGTAAAGAGAAAGACTAGCTCTGATAAACTAAACTGCATTTCTCCTCCCCAGGCTGGCTCTAATAAACTAGACTCTAACCCTCCCCCGAACTTTGTCCAAGCGAATGATCAAGTGGAAATGGGTGGTATTTTAGATAACCTGGAAGAAGAAATATTTTTTAAAAACGGTCATGATAACAATTCAGAAGTTGTCGTTATGGTAAGCGACTTATCCAACAATTCGGTTGGATTACCAGTTATTCCATGCGATAACCGAGCACCAACCGGTGTATGATTGACTCAGTTCGCCAGTACATCGTTGCAAATGCGCCGTAACAGTAAATAATGATGTCATTTGGATATTGAATGAATGTTATGCGCGGGGGTGGAGTGGAGAGGACATGTTTTACTCTTGTCTGCCTCGTGTCTAGGTATTGTCCAATCCTGACCAAATTTACCAGGCCCCATGTTGGGGAGTTTGGAAAAAAAGCTTCCCAAAAAGGTTATTTCACAGCTCCTTGAGTATTCTTTTAGCTTCCCAAGTGCCTTCAATATCTTGTGGGGACACGAGCAATCGTTTTCTAATTCTTTTATAACATTCTTGCATTATTGAATACTGCATGTCTATCATGGAGTAGCGGTAACACGCGGACAGTATTTGTCTCGGGCATTTCCTTAGCCCTTTGGATTTTGTTAGAATCTATTACGATTATAGACTAGATTATAGTAACTATTATTCCCCGAAGTGAAGGTGACTAGTAACTATCCACCGCTAGGCACCGACACCGAGGGGAATAATTGTTTTAGTATAAACTCAACAAGTGAATAGCACTTTTAAAATAATTTATTCCATTTGCAATACAAAAATGAGCGAAAATAATCGTGGACGTAAATTTCTCGAGGCACTTGTTTAGCTTTGCAGCCTCCATTTCTTCGAATGGCGTTTCAAATTCGTTTTGTTACTCGAACCATGCTAAAAATATATCGTTGAGTTATGAAATTATGTTGAAATTTTGTCATTTTGTGAGTTTTTTTACGTGATAAGAAAGTTGTAAAGTAGTAAACAAGACAACAATGGACAATTTTATCGCTATCGCTGGTAACTCGAGGGCCACACTCAACAGCCGTTTCTTGTTTATCAAATCTTAGTGTAGCATTGAAAGCGAGAAAGTAAATTAAAACTTACCATTGAACACAGCAAGACCAAATTTTGTAGCTTTCTTTGTATTTTGTGTTGTTGCTGCTTTGTTTTTGGCATGAATTTCCCGATCGGAAACAATAGCGAAACGGGACGCCATGTTGTCTTGTTTCACGCATAAATGCAAAATGTGAATAGTGAGAAATTATTCTCTGAAGTGGAGGTGAGTAGCGTAGGATATTCACCGAGCCGCGAATGCGGCGAGGT
>JANUFV010007351.1:0-12208 GCA_024757865.1 Epizoanthus scotinus
GGAATCTTCCATTAGCTGCTTCTCTACTTTTAAAGGTAGAGTCTCTACCTGTATTAGTCAGGGCTCTCTAGAGAAACAGAACCAATAGTATCAATAGTATATCTCTGTGTGTGTGTGTGTGTGTGTGTGTGTGTGTGTGTGTGTGTGTGTATGTGTGTGTGTGTGTGTGTTTGTGTGTGTCTGTGTCTGTGTGTGTCTGTGTCTGTGTCTGTGCCTGTGTTTTGGTGTGTGTGTTACTTGTAAAAGTGGCTTACAGGTTTTGGTTAGATTAATTCAACAACAATTGTCTGTTGATGAAATTTCTAAGAAACCAGTGGTTGTTCAGTCCACAAGGTTATATATCTCATTTGGTCTTCAGTGTACTCCAGAGTCCATAAGAAGTAGGCTTTACCCAGAACAACGGCTTGCTCATAGACCCCAGTCTAATAGCTAGGAAACCAGCACAGGACTGTTCCAGTCCAGACCTCCTGAACAGAGATATCAATTTGGAGGTCTCATCAATATATTGGGCCTCTGGTAGTGGCCTCCCCTATTACACCAATGGACTTTGAGGGCCCAATCCAAATAGAAGGATACTCTCTCAGGCTAGACACACCGGAGAGGGACCAGGTCTGCAAATGATATGACAGACATTAAACATCACCGATGGAATGTCTCACACCCACCCATGGGGAGCATAAATGGACTGAGATAGCTTAGTTGGTGGTGGGCAAGGGAGGAGGGAAGGGAGAAGCCTGGGATTGACATGTAGAAAAAAGCTTTTTTCTAAAATATATTTTTCAAAAAAAAAAGAAGTAGTCTCTAATGCCAGTGGGATCATATGTTTGCCAGCAAGAGTAGGGACAAGCAAGAAAGGAGCAAAAGCTTCATTCTTCCATGACCTTTACATTCTGCCACCGAAGGTTTGTAGGCCAGTTTTAAGATGGCTTGTCTCAGCCCAAACTAGTCACTCAATACCTCTTATATTTTTACCATAGGCTTTAATGGATGATCAATCCCTCCAGCCCAATATATGAAGCCATTATGGTGTTATTGAGAAACCTATCACTACAAAAATTGCAGGAAATCTACAAAGATGACCCCACCTCAGAATCTAAGCAATATTGTAGAGGCTACCGTAAAGGCCCTTACTCCTATAATCAGATTGATGACTACCTTAGTTTTCATCATAGAGCCTTCATCCAGTAACCGATGAAAGCAGAAGCAGAGATTCACAGCAAAGCACTCGGCTGAACCCCTGGAGTCCAGTTTTAAAGAGGGAGGACTGAGGAGCAAATGGGTCAAGACCATGAATGAGAAACAGCTGATCTAAGCAAGTGGAAGTTCACATGGTCCAGACTGACAACTTGAGAACGTGCATAATACAGAAGTATGTCCCCTGAATGGAGATGACAGAAGGGGAAATTGGAAGTTTTGGGGTCTAACCATTGTGCATGAATGGGCTTTTTTGAGCCAATTCCCTATGGAGGGATAACTAGTTCAGCCAAGATACAGGGGGGGAGCCTTGATCCTGCCCCAAATGATATGACAGAATTTGATGACTCCCTATGTGAAGCCTTGCCAATTCTGAGAAGTAGATGAAGGGTGGCGTGGGGTGGGGTGGGGATCGGAAAATTGGGTGTGATGATGCGAAGGAAAAGTAACTGGGGTTGGTATGAAATATAATATTATTTTTAAAATATAAATGAATAAATAAATTAAAAAGAAAAATCCCTCAAAAATTTATGCAGTCAAATAGTTTTAGTTCATTTCAAAAATAGTCAAGTTGACAACCAAGGCTACACATCATAGTGACTGAAGCCACAGCTCACTGATTAGGTTTGACTAGCTGACCAGGAATCCCAGATGGTACCACCTTCCCCTCTCCAAAACTAGGACTTACAGACTCAGATCACTATGCCTGTTGTTTACATGGGTTCTACGAATCAGAATTCAGATCCTCAAGCTTCACAAAGCCCTCCCTAGCTCCTACTCATAAGTCTTCACCAGGAGCCTTTAAGATGTTGTTTTCATGAGCCCTAAAATTGAGTGATTCAATCAAGCTTCGAAATATCTTTCAGTCAATATTCACTTCTAATTAAACTTGATGTGCAAAAGAAAAGATGAATTTTAAATAATGATTGCAGATGGTGAAATTTTGTGTAAATATGGATAATATTTGGCACATATGCTGAAAATATGCATTATATTTGAAATTAAATTTAAATGAGTGTCAATATTTTATTTACTAACTATGGTAGCCCTACTTCAAATTCATATATACAGGAACTTTCAGGAAGAACTGCTGCACAATAAGACTGTTCTGTGCCAACCACATTAAAAGTCATGTCTTAATTATGCCTGCACCACACTTTGGGTCTAATCATTCACACTGTCTAACAGTCTCCATTATGTGAATGCTGCCTAATTTTGTCGCTGGACATATTAGCAACTATATGAATTCCAAATGAGGGTCAATAGATTTTTGGTAAATATAAGGACAATATGAAGTATAATAACAATATGAAGCCTTGCATGCACTGCCCTTCTTGGATTTCACACTATTTGACATGTACCTTGCTAAAATACCATATGGACTCCCCAAGAATTTCTGAAGACACATACCTCAGTCTTTGCCCTTGGGTCAATGTGTTCCCTTTGCTTGTTTTGAGTCATCTTGTGTCTGTAACAGTTGTTGATTCTGCTTTGATAAGCAATTCAGTTGATTGTGAAGCAAGGCCACTAATTTGAAAAAATTATCATGATTTTCCCAAAGCATTTCAAAGGACAGTTAAGTTACTTGTGTGAAAAAAAACATGAATCAAAAATTACTCAATAAATACTGTGATACTTTCGAAAATACTACAGAGTTCATGTCAATAGATTGTTTTTGTCAAGAAATACATAAGAATATAGCACCTTTTCCTATATTTTAAGTGACAGAAAGACTACAACAATGTCACATAAAACTATATAATTTTCACAATTAACACACGAAGAAAAAAGAAAAGAATGTGTAAGAAAAAAGAAGGCCAGGAGGGAGAGGCAGAAAGAAATAAACAAAGTGAGGAAGGGATGGTCAGGTGAAGAGAGGGAGGGAAGCAGGCGTGACACTATTCAAAAGAAGGTGTCTCCAGTCACAAGGACCTGATTATTATCAGTAAGACTATAGATGCCTAACAATTGCTTCTACCTTTCTATCTCTAATCCGGAGGATGTAAGCTTCTCCTGTGAAAGCAAATGCCTTCTTTTATAATACTAGAAAATCAGACTGTCTATTACATTTGTTCCATAGTGTTTTCAGTAAATTTAAAGCTTCAAGTGGATGTGTACAAATCATGTAATATAAAAATGTCAATAGTTTTTGATAAATTAATGAAGAGTATGGTTCTACTCTGAACATGGATGTAAGGAGTGATTTCCACAGTTCTATGAGTAGGTACATATGTGAAGTCATTGTAATTTGGTAAAGGAATATTTAGGTTTTGGCAAATACTGTATTTTTTGAGAAAAATGGAGTTGAACCAACAACAGCATGCCAACTCCCTTAGTCTGCTTCCTCTCGTGGTTTAGAGAAGTCCTCTCTAAGTCTGTTCAAGTTGTAGCTGGAAAAATGCCGTATGTTTAGGTATGAATAGAGAATACTGGGAAGACATTAAATTCTGAAATTAAAAAAAATATTGCTACTTACAAGATATTACTTAAAAATTTAAATTAAAAACTAAATAGCTCACAGGAATAATTCCTTCCAGACACAATTTACTTTTTGAAAGTAGAAAACTAGTTTTATTCATAATTGGAGGTTTCCTTTGTTTCATGTGATTGTTGGGTTAATTTGTACCAAATAGATCTCTAGCTCCTGCTCTACCAGAACCTCAGGTAAGCCCTCTCCCCAACATCACCAACACTTCCCTAGAGCAAGCCAAGCCTTCCCCAACTACCTGCCTTCTACTTGTCACCATATGCTGGCCTACAAATTCTACAGAAGCCCAATGTACTACCAGAGGGCACAGCAACACCCAGTAACCTAGGTAAACACATCCTATCTCCAACAGCCCCCTCTCATCATCACCATATCCCAGCCCTCAACACTGGTAGAAGACCCCTGCTTTTCTAGAGGCCACTTCAGGACCCAGGTTTTCAGAGGTCATGCTGGCCACCAGAGGCACCCCAACAGAGGCACTCTGCTGGGAAAAAGGTAATAGCATGTATCAGTATGAAATGCCACTTGGCGAAGATGTCCAAAGAAGAAACAGAAACCAAGGGAAAAAACACCCTTTCAACAAACACAATGTCAGAATTCCACACCTAGTCATATACTTAACCAAAGCCAGATGCCCAGATACCAGCATAAGAACACAATCAACAACAGTCACGGCAATATGTCACCACCAGAGCACAGCTATCCTACTACAAAAAAATCCTGATTCCCCAACACAGCTGAAGTACAAGAAAATGACCTTAAAACTAATTTTATGAAGAAGACAAAGGTCTTTAAAAGGAAATGAATAAATCCTTTAAGGAATCCAGGGAAAGACTAAAATTGCAAGAAATCAATAAATCCCTTAAAGAATGCAAAGTAAAAAATAAAGAGGTGAAGGCAATGAATAAAACTGATAAAACTGTTAGAGACCTGAAGAAGGGGATAGAAACAAAAGAAAAAACAAAAAATAAGGGAATCTTGGAGATATAAAATTTAAATAATCAAACTGGAACAACAGATATGAGCATCAATAATAGAATACAAGAGATGGTTGAGACTTTCAGACACTGAAGATATGATAGAAGAAAGTGATACATTGATCAAGTAAAATGTTAAATCTCCAGTTGACCCTGGCTACCTTGGCATTCACCCTGATAAGCAAGAACTTGCTTAATAAGGTAAATGGTTCTTGCTTATGTAACTATCCTAAAAAGCAGTTAACCATATTCCAAAGATTTTAGGAACCTGGGAGACTTAAAGATAGCCTTAAGAAATTATTGTGACACATAAAGGAAAGAATAAAGCACATAAAGATCAGACATCTCTCTGGTTTCAGGACATGAATGGTTAGATAATGTTTTCAGTTAAACTCCAAGTTCCCTTGGAAGCGAAAGGACATGTAGAAACTGCCAGGAAGAATATCAACTTAGTATCAACAGTAAAACAGTTAATTAATTGTGACCATATTGAGAATGTATAAACCATAGGATTATAACTTTGTCCACCTAAAAGTGATATAATGATTAATTAGAAATTGACTAACACCTGAAAATAATATTGTAAGTATGGCACCATAGACTCATCTGATTCCAACAATATAAGAGTATCACATTGTTAAGAACTAATGAAGGGCATGAATCTCTTTCATTGTATAACCCCATGTTTGCTGCCCACTAGGGCACAGGATGAATAAGATGTCCCTGGGTAGCTGTTATTTGATGGTGGTTGTCCTTTTGTAAACAGATTTCTCTTATTGGTTGATGAGTCAAACAATGTTCGGCCAACAGAGGCAGGAAGATAGGCTGGACTAGAAGATGAAGACAATGCTGTGGAGAGAGGCAAAGGGTGCATGAAGAAATGCCATATAAACCACAAACTAGGAACAAGTTCAGGCATTCTCCGGTAAGCCAAGACCCCACGGGAATACATAGAGTTTTGAAATGGCTTAGTAATTATTACGGAGCTAGCCAATAAGGGGACATAGCACCAGCGAACAATTTGGTAATTAGTATAAGTTTTTGTTTGTTTATTTGATGCTACAAAGTGAGGTAGGACCTGGCAGGACAAGAAAATTCCAGCAACAATTATGGGTATTTTTTACTTCTTTTATCTTTGTGGGGGGGACCATCACCCACTTCCCAAAAAATCACACATGGAGATTTATTATTTCTTATAAATACCCAGCCTTAGCTTAGCTTGTTTCTATTGAGCTTTTCTTAACATAAATTATAATTATGGAAGGATAACTTGCTAAGGCTTGATTCAATGGGGTAGGGGCTTGGTCCTGTCTCAAATTGGTTGGCCAGAATTTTCAGATTCCCAAGAGGCCTTACCCACTCTGAGGAGCTGATGGGAGGTGAGATGCATGTTATGGAGGAGCAGGAGAAGGGAAAGGAGGGAGAATGGTGGTTAGTAAGTAAAATCAAAAATAATTAAATAAAAAATGCAAAAAATATCCTCTCTGCCTGCCAGCTTCTGCTATCCTTTCTCCAGCCTTGATATTGACTGGTCAGCACTTTATTAGACAACCAAGTTGTCTATACAGGTAAAGTAACACAGTTTTACAGACTTAAACAAAGACCACATAAAAGAATTCAACAATCTTTGCATCATTAAAGCAAATGTTACACAGAATGAACAAATGTAACACATCTTGAAATAATTTTTCTCAACACTAGGTATAATATTTGCCTTACAACACAAAAATTCATGGTGTGTGGTAAAGAACAATTATGTCAAGAAGCACGGAACAGGAAAAGGAACTAAAATGTATAAATGTTAAAGATTCTTGAAAACTTATTGAAGAAAAATATATTGAAAGAGACTATGCTTGAATGCATTATAACATGTATAAATAAAAAACAGCTTGATATGGGTTTGAAAGAAATATGGTAGTCAGATTCTTTATCTTTTCACTGATTTCATCTCTTTGTCCTGAAGATGAGACCCACACTAGAGATGAACACTATGAGGATAATATGAAAAACCCCTGAAACTAAGAATTATAGGAATAGAAAAAGAATAAGAATCTCAGTCCAATACCCTTCATCCAGCAGCAGGTGGAAGGAGAAGCAGAAACCCACAGGCAAACATTGAACTGAACGAGAATCCAGTTGCAGGGTAAGAGGAATGAGGAGAAAGGCTCTAGACCAGGTTAGTGAAACCCACAGAAACACCTGACCTGAAAAGGGGGAGCACTAGGTCCCCAGATTATAGCTGGGAAACGAGCATGGGACATATCCAGACTCCATGAATATGGGTCTCAGTGAGGAGACCTTGGGAATCTCTCAGGCCTCATGTAGTAGATTAGTACTTATCCCTAGCATCAAAAAGGACTTTGGGAGCCTATTCCACATAGAGGGATAATCTCTGAGCCTAGACCCATGGGAGTGGTCCTAAGCCCTATACCAAAGGATATGATAGACTCTGAGGACTCCCATATTGAAGGCCTCTTGCTCCGTGGGGAGCAAAACGTGTATGGGATTAGTTGGGTGGTAGTTGGGGTGGCGGGGAGTAGGGGTGGGAGAGGGAACTAGAATGGACATGGAAAAACCATCTTTTTATTAATTCAAATAAAAAATGGAGGAAAACAAAAAGGAATCCCCATTCAGAGGCTCAGTAAATAATTTTAACAAAATCCTATAAGAAATATTACCTAATCTAAAGTAGAACATGTCTATAGAGGTACAAGAATCTTACAGGATATCAAATAGATTGGACCAGAGAAGAAATTACCCTTGCCACATGATGACCAAACACTAAATATACAGGACAATGAAAAACTATTAAAAGCTTCAAGGGAACCTGATTGCTCCTACAATCTCTCCTCTCTGTCTTTGACTGGATCTCCAGATAAGCATGGTGTTTGGATGTGGATCTCTGAATCTGCTTCCATCAGTTACTGAATTACAGTTCTATGACTACTGTTAGAGTAGTTGACAATCTGATTATAGGGGAAAGCCAGTTCATGAACTTTCTCTACTATTGCTAGGAGTCTTAGCTGAGATCATCCTTGTTGATTCCTGGTGATTTTCCTAGAACCAGGTTTCTCCTTAAACCCATAATGGTCACCTGTATCAAGATATCTCTTTCATTGCTCTTCCAGTCCATATTTCCCCCAAGTCAACCATCACATTCCTTCGTATTCACATCCCCTATACCTCCTCTCTACCATCCCCTACCACCTGTTTACCCAGGAGATCTCATCCATTTCCTCTTCCCAGGGTGATCCATGTGTCCCTCTTAGGGTCTTCTTTTTTACCTAACTTCTCTGGAGCTGGGCATGGTGGGTCAAGAGCATAAAAGGAAAACCACAAAGAAAGCTGAACTGAGCTTCAGGGAGCTTGTGGATTGTACACCAGAAGTCAGGGAAAATTCATGGGATCAAACTAGGGGCAATAGTTGTGTAGATTGATCTGCTTCAGGGATCCATGGAAGTAGGACTAGGACCTATGCCTGGTGAAATAGCTAGATTTCTGAAACCCATTCCATATGGTGGGATGCCTTGCTCAGTCTAGATGAACAGGGAGGAGCATTGTCCTGCTTCAACTGAATGTGTAGGCTTTGCTGACTCCTTATGGGAGAATCTACCCTTTCTGAGGAGTGGATGGAAGTTTGCTTAGGAGAGATATAGGGGTGGAAGGGGAGGAGGAAAGGGAGAGGAAACAGTGTTTGTAATGTAAAGTGAATAATATAATAAATTTCAAAACAAAAAATCTGCAAGAGAAAAAGGACAATAACATATACAGACATAACTATTTAAATAACTTCCAACTTCTTAATGGAGTCTCTAAGGCCAAATGGGCCTGGACATAAGTGCTTCAGACTCTAGGAGACAACAGATACCAGCTAAGACTACTATACCCAGCAAAACTCTAGTTGGAGTAATTGCTACAACTGGACAAAACAAGACATTCCACCATAAAGTCAAATTCAAAATATATTTATTTACAAATTCAAACCTATGGAAGGTTTTAGAAAGAAAACTACAACCCAATGAGGTTAACTACCCCAGAGAAAGCATAGTAAATAAATAATCCCACCCCAGTAAATTATTGCAAAAATATTTTTCAAGAAAACAGGCCTAAGAAACAAGCTGGTATAGCCATTCTAATATATAACAAAATAGACTTCTCCTAGAACCTAGTTGTAAGAGAGGGTGTAGTGATGCACAAAAGGATGAAGACCATAAAGCAGAGAGCTAAAGAAACAGCTGACCTGACCTGAGCTAGGGGGAGCTCACAGACTACAGACTGACAGCTGGGGAACCTGCCTAAGACATAACCTGGGTGTCAGTTGGGAGGCATGCGTTGGGTATGAGGCACTTGCAGTAGAACTAGTATTTATCCCTAGTGCACAAACAGGGGTTTTGGAACCCATTCCTTATGACTGCATACTCTCTCAGCCTAGATACCAAGGTGAGGCCTTAGGTCCTTTCACAACATCTGTGATAGTCTGTGATAATCCCCCATGGGAGCACTCACCCTCCCCTGTGGAATAAATGGGGGGTGGGATGGGGAAATGTTGAGGGGAATGTAAGGACAGGAGGGAGAATTAAGTGAGATTGATACATAAAATGAGATTGTTTTTATTTAAACAGAAAATAAATTTAAAAAATCTGTTGATGAGATCTCATTTTGTCTATATTAAAGGTGTCACTGAGGACTTTCTTTATTGCACAATTATTAATTGTTGCCTTATCCTGATGTATGGATTTCAAGAATGTGCATATTATCAAAATTTTACTCAAAAATGTTATCATTTCTTTATGTGGTTGATTAAAGTGTTTGGGGAAAGGAACTATTTTGAATATATCATTGTTTACACCATCAAACCGGGCATGATAAGAGTGCTTCATAGAGGTGGTGGTAGGGAGGTGGTGGGTGAAGGAGTGATCAATGTAAGACCAAATTTAATTTAAAAACTCACCTAAACAATGGTTTAGACAAGCTGAACCAACCAGCAGGTACAGTGGAGTATTCTGGGGGCAAATTCTTTCCAATTCCCCACCTCCACTAACTGGTAACAACACCTCCTCAAAGACCAAGTTTAACAATTCCATAACAAACCACAGTGTCATCATTCCTCAAGCAACAAATCCATCCATAAAATGGCTTGTGAGCCCTCTATGTGTGTCATGTTGTTCTTCTTTTTTTTTACGTTTATGAATTAGAAAATGCAGTTGTGCACATGCATGCCATAGCACAGGTGTAGAAGGTAAACGACAATTTGTGAATCAGTTTTCTCCTTCTATCATAAGGATACTGGAGATTACACTGAGGCCACCAGCTTGGTGCCAGCAGCTTTACCTGATGAGTCACCTGCCAGTCCATGAAGGACATTTTCTTAGTGCTTTGAGAGAAAATTTATTAATATGGCCAAGTATTCAAGGCCAAGTTCCAATGTCTAAAGGATACTATACGTAGGAAAATAACCAGTAAAAATGTCCTTCTAGTGTTTGGAAGACTGTCTTCCAGGGTGACCTTTGTTAATACTCTCAGCAGCAGCATCCTGACCTAAATTTGTGCAGAGAAGAGGACAGATGAGGGAGGGACGATTTGGTAGGACCACCACATCCAGAAGACAGTTCACAACTGTACAAAAGTATCCATATGTGCATTTACCAGTTAAGACAAAAACCCTTTTTTGTTTTTGTTGAATACAAAGTTCATCTCACAACATCTGAACTTTATAAATGTCCTAAAGGAGAGCATGTGGTTCAAAGTATAAAAGTTTCCTCTTGACCATAGAATTTTTAAGCCATGTCAAGACAATGTGAATTAATTCAGGTTGCTAGGCTGACTTTGGACAGGTAGAGGGAGGCTCACAGGGGGAGATCTGCATTGCTGTGTTGAGATTGACATCCTGAGGACCCCTACTGCTAGTTTGATTTGCAGATCCTCCATAGGAACACATTTATTGAGCAGGAACAAGACTTCATCTTGATATTTTTTAAGTTGATCTGATGATCCACTTAGGTGTATTGAAGTTAAGTGTGAACTTTGTTTTGTGTATCATTGTTAGCTGAGCATTGAGGTAAAGAATGAATTTTAATTGCCACTACCTCTGTGCTTCTGTCTAGTGACCTGTTGTCCTTTTTGTCTCCTGTGAAATATTGGTTGTCAAGTAAGACAGGATTAAAATTTTGTCTGTCAAATTGAGATGGCATGGTGAATATTTGGTTATCAAAATACTTATGTGGTACTCAGTTTTTTGTTTGGTGTATTTCTTCTTTTATTTACTTCATTTTTTGTGACAGGGTTTCTCCATGGCATTGGAGGCTGTCCTGGAACTAGCTCTTGTAGACCAGGCTGTTCTCGAATTCACAGAGATCAGACTGCTTATGAATCTCAAATGCTGGAAATAAAGGCATGGACCCTGCTGTGGCATGGATTTTTAGTTAGTGAATGTGCACACTGTGGGTGAAACCATGGTACATACTGTATAATCTCAATCATGCACATGTATGTACACTTGTAGCATCTAGAAGAACACATCATGCTGAGTTCTTTTGACTGACTAACTTTGTCCTTGTCTTCTTGGGTTTTATTTCTCCTTGTTTCCAAGCTTCTCTGGCTGTGTGGATTGAAAGCTGGTAATTGTTTGATCTATGTCTAAAATTCATATATGAGTCAATATATACCATATTTGTCTTTTTATGACTGGGTTACCTCATTCAAGATAGTTTCTTCTAGTTCGATCCATTTTCCTGCAAATTTCAAGATTCCACTGTTTTTTCACACTGAAAAATTCACACTGAAAAAAAGTACTCCATTGTGTAAACATACCATATTTTCTTTATTGATCTTCTACTTGAGGGCCAGTTAATTTGCTTTATGGGAAAACTGTAGAAAACATATCTCACTCTGGGACATAAAAATATTTTGTAGGCTCCATTACAAAGACACACATAAGGTGTGGTCGTACAATGTCTTGAGACATTTGAAATTACTCTAAAGGTGTGACATAAATCCACCATTAATACAAGGAACAAAATGAATGTGAGATTTATGGAGCAGAGAAACTCTTATAAACATAAAATATGTGCTGCAAGAAATACAAGCAAATTCAAATAACATAAAATATTGCAATATTCGGTGGAAAACACAATGGAATCTTGTGATTCATAGGTGAATGGATGAAACTAGATGGAACCATCCTGAATGAGGTAATCCAGTCTCCAAAAGACAAAAACAGTATGTACTCACTCATATATGGATTTTAAATGTAGAGCAAAGAAGTAGCTGCCAACAATCCACACATCCAGAGAAGGTAAGTGATAAAGTCAAACAAATTGGATGTAACTGTAGGCAAATCAAGGAATTAAAGAATGAAGGAGCCAACAACAACAACAACAAAAAACAAAAATACAAACTATGGTCGGGCTACTTGCATAATCATCTGCATGAGGGAACGCCTAGGGATTACTGGTTTGTTAATGCAGAAGGGAGGATCTGCCCACCAGGTTATGAGGCAGGGGTGCTATGACCTGCATGCAAATGAAGGAGTAGCTCTTGACTTAATGAT
>JANUFV010007462.1:420-12198 GCA_024757865.1 Epizoanthus scotinus
GACAAGACGAGAAGAGACAAGACGAGAGGAGACAAGAAGAGACAAGAGAGGATAAGACGAGATGAAATGAGAGGAGTTTTTAGTTTACCTGAAATCCGACCAGTCGCCAGGTGAGAGCCGTAACAGCTGTGAGTTCAAGAACTCCCTGGAAGATTGAGCCGAGTTTGTGAAATGCGTGTGTGATATGTTGCGCATCACTAGACACGTGACTCATGATCTGTCCTGGAGAGACTCGTGCCAGGTCCTTATGACGCAACTTGAGGATCTGATAAATACAAAGAGTACAATGTTAACGGATGGAAAGGCTGGTACTACCTTGTTATCACTTATTTTTGCGAGACTTAATTTTCGCAATTTTCGCGACTAAAAAATTTCGCAAAATTAATGTATCGCGAAAAAAAGTTGCCGCGATAATTACAGACGCGAAATTTAGTGACCTATATAAAAACCGTTATTTTTAAAGGTTTTCCGTCTGCTAGGAGTATACATACGAGTAGGAGGGTTCAAATTTCAGTTCAACGCATGTCCTTATTCCTCAATCAACATCTGACTCATTTTGCTGAATTAGTTTCTGTAACATTTCCTCAGTACAGTCTTTAAATTTGCCCATCGGCATCTGGCTCCCTATAGTTCTCTGTGATCAGCTGCTTGAGCCTCTTCACATCAGTGTACTTTTAAAAGATGTTATGTTGCTGACAATGTTGAACATTTCAGTCAGTTATTGTTGCGTTTCTATTCCGTTATGGTTAAATAAAATACAGAAATGGAAGTTTAAAAAACGAGCACCAGTTACTTGACTTGCGAAATTTAATTACCTTGAAAAACAGTGATTCGTCAAAATCGCGAAATTTAGGTCCCGCGAAACATTTCTATTCCAAATTCGCGAAATTAAAGTCACGCGAAAATAAGTAATATTAAGGTAGCCTAGTCAACAAGTCAGTATCTTGGCAACAGGGAGCGTCATAGAAGGCGCCATCATATCTCGACTGCTGCGTCAGTTGGTGTTTTCCCTGTTATATAAAATGTAATACAACAAGCCCCAAAGCAAATGCCATACAGTACAATACAATACAATACAATACAATACAATACAATACAATACAATACAATACAATACAATACAATACAATACAATAAAATACAATACAATACAATACAATACAATACAATACAATACAATACAATATCATCCCATCCCATCCCACGCCACGCCACGCAGTGCAATGCAATGCAATGCAATAAAACATAATACAATACAATGTAATGCAATGTATTATTATACAATGCAATGGCCATTCCTTACAATGCAATATAATACAATGCAATGCAATACAATACAGTATAATACAACGCAACATAACACTGTTCACAACAACACAATATAACACAATACAATACAATACAATGTAATACAATACAATGCCATACAATACAATACAATACAATACAATACAATATCATCCCATCCCATCCCATCCCACGCCACGCAGTGCAATGCAATGCAATGCAGTGCAATGCAATGCAATACAATGCAATGCAATGCAATGCAATGCAATGCAATAAAACATAATACAATACAATGTAATGCAATGCATTATTATACAATGCAATGGCCATTCCTTACAATGCAATACAATGCAATACAATACAATACAATACAATACAGTATAATACAACACAACATAACACTGTTCACAACAACACAATATAACACAATACAATACAATACAATGTAATACAATACAATGCCATACAATACAATACAATACAATACAACACAACACAACACAATACAACACAACACAATGTAATACAATACAATACAATACAATTAAATACAAGTTAGTGTCATACATTATAATACAATGCAATGCAATGCAACACAACACAATACAATACAATGCAATACAATACAATACAATACAATACAATACAATACAATGCAATAAAATACTGTTATTGCTTTGCACTGCATTGTATTGCATAATATGCTTGTTATTTTGCACTTATGATTTCGCTTCATGGACCTCCCCGTACCCACCCAGCGCCTTTCCTATTAGGAGGTCAGACAACACAACTTACCTTCTTATACACAAGCCCCACAACCGCAGCTCTCCAGCGCATGCCCAGTATATGCACCTTGTACTGGTACTGGTGTAGAGCAATCACCTGCAGCAACGCCGCGCCGCATATTGCTCCAGCGTAGATATAAAGCCACTTGAGCTCTACGTCACTGATGCTTTCCCCAACACTCATCAGCATTGCGATCAACAGGCCCAGAAGCAGAGGCTTCAGTATGTTACACGCTATTCCTAGGAACAGGGCGATGGACAACAGCGTGTACTCCGTCCATGAGAACACCTTCCACAAGGCTCGCAGTAAACTGGGTTGCTTCCCTGATATATGAGACTCGCGCACTTCCTTGTGCCATAGCTCATCCAGATTCTCGGTGAGGAATCGACTTTTGTCCTCGTCCAGGAGGGGATAGAGATCACTGCACTCCATTGCTCGCCTGTAGCCTATCTTGAGAATGCTGCCCATCCAACAGAAGATCAGACGAGATAGAATACCAGCTTTTTCTTTGGGGTTTTTGACGAATAAGCTGTACTGCCATAGTCTATCGTAACCCTTCCTCTGTCCTGACTTGGGTTTAGGAGATGGTGACCTGGTCTATTTAGAGAACACGAGAAGATAAAATTCGTATTTCCAAGCGGCCATGTAGTATTCTGTTTATTCTTCACTAAGCCATAACTGTCGAAAATCCTCGGGAAATCTTCGGAAATCTTCGGAAATTTTTGGAAATCTTCGGGAACACTCAAAAATGCTCAAAATTGCTCAAAACGTTTTTTTAACATATTTTGGAAATTTTTGAAAATCATCGAAAAAGTTTCGGAGAACTTCAAATATATTCCAAAAATGCTTTGGAACAATCGAAGTTAGATGTCTGGTGCCGCCTTAAGGTTACAACGTGGCTGCGGCTATTAATTGACTAAAGAGAGCTACAGCGAAAAAATGTTATTTTTCACATGTGACAGAATACGATATTTAATCACATGTCCTGGTAATTTATGGCTTAGTGAAGAATAAAGCAAAGTTATATATATGTAGCTTTGGTGATAACAGGCCCAGTCGTCTCTAAGCTGTTCATTCTCAAACGTTGATCTTATCTATTTCACTAATACATGAATTCCCAGAAAGGAACCACCAGGACTCACACACGAAGTGTGATAATTAGCGTTTCGTCCCTACAAAAGATAAACAACTCTATAAAATTTGGCCATTTTCTCTTTTTCACCTGTGACATAATTTTCCATCAAATTGCAAAAAAATAGTTCCCGTCAGAAAAGTTAGGTTGTCCAAAATCCGGCTCAAGAATTTGTTCCCGCCAGACACAAAAATGTATCCAATCGCAAACAAAAATTCCCACAAAATGCATGTTCTTAGCTTCCCGTTTTCTTCGCGCGCGAGGGGTTTTTCAACACCGTACTTACGTCAATCCAAAGCCAAAATATATGACGGATCTACAGCAAACGGTGCTTTAAAATCTCTCAATTGAATAACAATAGCGCGCGCCGTGAATTCTAGGCAAAACAAAGTTTATCTTCACTCATTTTACGGAACAATTCATCGTCATAAAGTATGCGTAATTCATAAAGTAGGGCATTGGCAAATTTAGCTGATATTTGGACACCATGGTTGTGCCATCAAATGTACGATTGAAATCAACTGAAAGCTTTACCTTATGAGTATATGGTTAAATCAGATATCAGATCAGATATCAGATCAGCATAAGATCAAAACCCAAGTACATAATGTCCTTATCAGTTTCACATTTGGCAGTGACAACCAATCTATTAATATTCACCCTAATGCTTAATTCTTAATATACACAAACTTTATTAAAATCAACTTTCCTTCATTAGTTTCTGCTGTCATTTTTTTTTCCAATCTTCTTAAAAAATACTAGGGGTGGCGAATGGTCCTGGAAAAAACATGGGTCTCGGAAGTCTCGGACATATATTGACTGGGTCTCGGAGTCTCGGACATATCTTGACTTGGTCTCGGAGTCTCGGACATATCTTGACTGGGTCTCGGAGTCTCGGAATTTCTGAAAAGTGCGTCTCGGCGTCTCGGAAAGTCTCGGATTTTACCATTCGCCACCCCTAATACTGGACTTATAATGTTTTGAAATTCCTGCTTTACTCCAAGCACACGATTAAATTCGAGTTTAAACATTACAGACGTAGAATCCTAGATCATTTCTAATTTTGTATATGCAGACTGAGGTCCATAAGAATAAGAAATTTGGGCATGCATGCAGTAACTATTTGTACAGCCAGAATACACCTACCCCGTCGCATTTCCCCTTGGAAGGCTGGGGTGCGAGTTTTGGCAGGTTGGAAAACATGTTGATACTTCAGGATTCTTGTTTTTCTCCAGCTTCGAATTTTGTTGATAGCAAACCAAATTCAATTTGCTAGCGGTTCACCGCAAACAAGAAATGTATTTCACCAGTCTCTGTAATGGAGATGAATAAAAGATTAGCATGCGACTTCGGCTTCTATATATACTGATACTGAACGAAATCACTGGGTCGTATTTCTGTGCGATTATCCCACGGCTCCAGCAGGGATTATGAAGCACTGGACATTTCTTAATCAGTTAACATGTTCTGGTTTGTGTAGATATGATATCCTACGAACAATATGTTTCAGCGTTACTATTCTTTAACAAGTTGTGCAAGTAAATAAATAACAGGTGGCTACACGACTTATACAGGAAACATTCAGTTATATATATTGAGATAATAAACACTGGAACGTTTCTATGGAGAAAACTCAGATTTAGGGAGTGTCGATTGGAAAAAAGAGGCTATACATTCTCATATAGGCAGCATAAATGATAGTTTTTCAAAAGAAAACGCCAATTACCTTCCCGTGACTGACACGTTAGTTCTCTTACATTCGCTGCTGATTCATTCCACAGTGCGATAGTAGAGCACTTTCAACAATCAACAATTACATCGTTAATTGCAGAGCTTTTTCGGGTCGGCAGTTGAGCGACTGACCGGCAAATGTGGCCGCCCGGCCAAAAGCTTTTTCCACCTGGGTTTGGTTTCACTTAGTTGATTCTGTGTTATTCCGACTGAGATTGTGGCTAATCCTGTGACGTCAATGCGGTCAATACTGACTGATTACTGTTCGAGGTACGACTAGCCGGGTTATATCTACCCAGCTTGAGTCCGATTAGGGTTATGGTGACCTCTTAGTTGGAATAACAACAGATCTGAATGATTTTACTGTAGGAGTCGCTTGTACTGAGCATGGAAAATTCTGGCACCATTATGAGCCTTAGGCTAAACTCCTCAGTCTATGGAACACACTTAATTCACTATTTGTTCATTATTACAAAATTCGTGTTGATCGTCACCCCCAATATCGAATGCTTACACGAAAGCCACATTTTACCCACCGCCTTCCCAGACATTCTCGCCTGACGGAGGAGTATGCAATCCATTACAAGATGCTTGCTTCCCATCTGTTCCCAGAGAAAAGGTTCCAAACCCTGGTATTCAGTTTATAATCAAACAAAACCATACTGTTAAAAATTCCGTCACTTTATGAGTTATTTTCCTTCTCATCGAATTCAATTCTTCCATGGCGTTAGTAAAATATGTTGGGAGCTATTTGATATATTGGAGCGTGGGTGGAAACATTAAAAGCGAAAATGTGTCACAGAATCCAACACTCGACAGTCTGTGCAAACGTTTTTGAGCTAAAAGTGAATTTACTGTACGAACGAAGTTGTCGGAGAGTAAGAAATTTACCTCTTCACCTCTACCCCGCATCTTCGACAAGAACAAAGTAGAAATGACTTAGACAAACGAATGACCAGAAAATATAATGACGTTAGTAAATATTGAAACTTTTCAGTTGTCATTGTGTAAAAACACGTACTGCAAGAGTGCGCTCTTACGTGTCTCAAAGCTGGCTTTTTACAAAACGAAAGAAGAAATAATACTCGATTTTCTAAAGAAATTTTAGTTTCTAAAATAAATAACACAAAGGAAATTAAAAGACAAGGTGCTTTTAAATGTTTTGACTTTTAATATTAAAATCGAATTAAAATCTGCGAGGAGATTTGTATGATTATTAAATGAAGGAATAAAAGAGAACAAAACGCAAACTACTTGGGAAATCTTTTAACTTTTTATAAACCTGTTATCTTGGGTTCTTCGTTCAAAATTTAATAGAAATACAGAAACATTCCCAAGGAGGTATGTTCTGCTCCATGCAGTGAGAACTGTCTGTTTAGTAATTGTGAAAAGGAAAAAATGTAACCGAAAAGAAAATATAATGAACTGTGTTAATTCATTTCGTTAGTAAGTCATTTAATACTAATTAAAAAAAGTAATTATAACTAAATTATGTTATTTTGTAAATTACCAAACTCATAATAAAATTAATTGGGAAATACAAAAAGCATACAAGGGTATTCTCCTTTAAACTAGAAATTCTCAACTGAGTATTCTGAAAGCAAACTTGAAAGAGTTTAGAAAGTATCAACTTCGAACACTAATATGATACATCCAACATGTCAAATGATCAAACGTAAGATGGGTTTTGTAAATAGATAGAACTCGATTGATATTCAGTTTGACTAACTGACAACCAGCTATAAAGCTTCAAAGGAACAAAAGTATATTGTACATAATAGTAGATTCGACTTACCGTTGAAGTAGTCGATCATGAAAGTTTAAGATTCCGTGTACAAGTTGGCGAGTCGGTCTGTCGACAATCTACTCGAATAATTGTCTGCCAACATTTGCGAAAGTCTTCCCATCCGATCTAGGAAAATCTCGCTCTGTGAACGTTAGTCTTGCACAACCAAGGGTACAACTCTTGGAAGCAAACTCCGTGAAAACAGAGCAACTTCAAATAATTATCTTTACAGGAACAGTTATACAAGGACAACAGACACCCAAACTATTATTTTCATATCGTATTCAAATCTGTGCCAGGTGTCGCATAATGAATATATTTGAATAAAATCGGTCTCCTGCTGGCATCAAAGTTTTATGAATACCATATCTTCAGAATCCGTATCTTGCCCGTTTTTATGAATCTCATAAAAATTTAACAATTCATGGGCTTCGCTTTCTTATTCTGATTTCACGAATTGTGCAGTAAATTTCAGTAACCAAAACACACACAAAAACAACAGATAAATTGATCAAATTTTATTGGATTTGTATTACAATCGGGCCTCAAATGCAATGATAAACTGCATCAATTAGATGTTTTCATGTTTAATCTGTATTTTCGGCTAAAGACACAAATTCCTGCCGGAAACAAACATCGGATTCTTATGGTGATAGATCATGGCTTATTTTGACATCTCAGTCAGTGTCTGTTACAAACTTTCTAGCCATACTGACATACAGTATCACATTATAATAGAATGACATTTCCGTTGCATGTATAAAGAATAGGTTTTAAAAATCATGTCAGTAATTTCTGATAAATAAATTAAGTAATAACAATAATAATAATAATAACAATAGATAACTGATAATGTCATAATAGTCATAATCAAAATAATAACTTTGCTCTTCACAAGCAGAAATTGTCAATCAGCAACCATTGCAAAGTATTGAATATGACACAAACTACCCCATGTTTTCAGAATTTACCAAGATAATCAAGGCTTTGTGGCATGACATTTTGATAAATAAAAGGCTTTGTATGAGAATCTACGCTGTGCTTAGGCAAGTGTTGATTATTTGCCATGGGGTGGGCGCATGGGCTTTGGGGTGGGTGAGTTTTGGGGGGTGCATGAGGGTGGCTTTTTAAATTTTACAGGCAAGTATAGTCTGAACTTTGAAATATTTCTTGCCAGAAAAATTAAGTCGGTATAAAGATTGACAAATTTTACTACTACTACTGCTACCGCTACAGGACCGCTACTGGCTTTTTGCAGAGCTTTCCTTAGGCGCAATAACCGCTGCCCATCACAATGCGGGCCCTAAAAATGACCGCGCGCCCAACGAAAGCTCTGGGAACCAAAGTAGATTTGACACCACGTTTGCCATCAAATAGAACGTGATGGAGGGGGAGACGAGTTCGGAGAAGAAATACAGCGTGGAAGAGCAGCAGACTAAACTGAAGAGAACGTTAAATACCTCAGTTTCGGCATGAAGGTCAATTCTGTGATGTGAAACTCGTGGTTCAAGGTTATGAATTCCACGCTCATCGCAATGTTCTCGCTGCAGTTCCAGTTCCAGTTCCAGCTCGTAGTTCAGAAATCTGTTGACAGTTGACATGAGAGAGAAGCGAGAGGGTGTAGCTCATATCAGCGACATTGCTTGTGATGTGATGGACGACCTGTTACGGTTTATCTACACTGGCGAGCTGCTACTCACAGCAAGAAACGCTGTAAAACTTTTTAAAGCTTCAAATTACATGAATATTTGGTGTCTTAAAGTTAAACGAGTTTGTATAGAGTTTCTTGAGAGTACACTCTCAGTCTCTGTAGAATGTTGCATGTGGATTCTCCGTCTGGCCCAGGAATATGGCTGTAATGGTCTGATGCAAGCATGTGACGACTTCATCAAAAACAATTTTAGCGAAGTAGTGAAACTAACAGAATTTTTGGAAATGACAGACATTGAAGTGGCATCTTATTTTGCCAGTGATGACGCCGTGGTTTAATAGAGCCGGAAGAAGAAGAAATTTACGAAGCACTCATCAGGTGGGTTAAGCACGAACCCAAGTTCGAGAAAAACGAGAAAAACGATTTACTGAGTTGTTTTTGCATGTTCGATTGTTCTCCATGTCAAAACATTATTTGTTGTCAAGTGTTGCAACAGAAAGTCTTGACTTGCAAGAACCGTGTCTTATGAAATATGTTGTAAGTGGAGCCTGTAGCCAAGCAGTTCAGTCAGATTCACAAAAACCAAGAATTGATACACACACTAATTCTAAAGCCATTGTGATTTGTGGAGGTGTGGCTACAGATAGAGAGGGATGTGCCTCCAACCTTTGCTATGTGCCATAAACTGGAGAGTGGTGTGAACTAGATTATATGTGGAAACACCAAAGGGGGCATGGCACATGTGTGATTAATGGCTTCTTATATGTTGTAGGAGGGGCATATGGAAATTCAGCTCTTTCACAAGCGTGTACAAATGCCTCTCGTTATGACCCAAGAACGAATACTTGGACATCTTTAGCACCACTGCTTAGTGAAGCATTTGATATTGAAATTGTTGTTCTTTCTGGCTCATTGTATCATGGGGGTCATGATGGAATCCTATATTTTTCTTCACAAGTACAGAGATACAGTCCTGAAACAAATACATGGGAGTTTGTTCAATCTCTGATTCATCCACGCGCTATCTGCTCCATTGTGACTGATGAATGCCACATTTTTGCTATTGGTGGAGAGCAAGTTGAAGTGGAAGAAACAGTCGATGACTATAACATAGTTCATATTTACTTGAATTATTGTGAGAAATACAATCCCAGAAGCAATAGATGAGAGATGATGCCTTCATTGGCTGTTGCAAGAGCTGCTGTGTCTGCTGCTACTTTGAGACAGAAGATCTATGTGGCTGGAGGGTGGACTGCAGATTCTGTTGATTATGATGATAATCATAATATTACTGGAACTGGATCAAGCGGAGTCTACGACATTCCAACTGACACATGGCACAATATTGCACCTCTACAGGTGCCAAGGCACCATGCTATTGCAGCAGTTATGAATTATAAAATCTCTATCATTGGTGGAAAGATAGGTCCCCTAACAGCTGTTAATGAGATTGAATGTTACAATGAACAAGACAATCAATGGCAAGTTGTAGCTCAAATGCCAAGGACACGTGCATGTGTTCAATTGTCAGTTCTTAGGTTTGCCAAGTCATTCCTTGAGAGTTGCCCAATGGTAACAGTCTCTGATGTTGAACAAGAGTAAGTAAGAAATATAGTGACAAAAGGGCAAACAGAAGAAGTGCAAGTCATGAACATATATTATATTCATTTGGACTAGTTGAAGTTATCAGGTTTGTCAATAAGAGATAATATAATTAAGCAACACTAATTTTTGCAACTTGTCTTGCAACAATATTGAAATTTGAATTGCAAGGCAATGGCTGCACTACACTACAAATGGCATTACTGATAAATTTGTGATTGTGTTATATTTTAATCTATTTTGACCAATTTTTTTTTTCCACTGGGTGCAGAAGGGACTTCTGTTAACCCTATAGGTTTTAAGGTTGTTGTTTTTCCTGTTGTTTGAATTTTGTAAGTTGTAGAAATATTAATGAACCTTTCAATCAATGAGTCACCCAGGGAGACTACATGTAGCTAAAATTAAGGTTTGTCAAAAGTGCAATAAAATGACACTTTAACATGACAAAACCATGTCGGACTAATCTGGGCATGAAGTGACTTGTACAACTATGTCTATTTCTACTATACACTGTGTTGAAGGTCATGCAGACAGGCCTCAGGGAAGGTCTCCATCAGCTGTTGTGTACCTTAAATTGTTCAGTTTGGTAAGGACACAATACATAGCATAGTTTTAGACATGTTTGATTACACATTCCCAGTTGCATTGTGACTGTGACTGCTTGCTTATAATACACTCGAACTTGTATTAAGCGGCCCCCTATTAAGAGGCCACCCTGTATTAAGCAGCCGCAGACACCCTTGAACTGCCCCAAGTTGCATTTCCCTTTGTATTTTTACCTGACAGTGTATTAACCCTTTCAGCCCCAAACACGTCAAATGACACATTGCTAAATTATCTTTACTAGTCTCTATACATTTATTATAAACATATTGGGAGAATTTGTCAGTTCATCTTCAAAAATGAGCTGTTAATCATCAGTTTCTTTATTCTTAGTACCAAACTACTGTCTTTTGTATTGACATTGTTAGGAGAAGATAGATGTTGATAATTATCTTGGGGCTGAAAGGGTTAAATGACCATCTCAAAATATTTTGTAACATTCATTTGCCCCAAGGAACCCGAATTTAAAACTGGAGTCGATTGTTGATAGTAAAGAACTTTATATTCAAAATAATAGCAAAATAATATCCTTTGAAACATGGCTGTCACTCTTCATATTACAAATAATAGAACAATGTTTGACCCCACCCATATTAAATGGCCACAAATCTATTCCCCAAGTGACCACTTAATACAGGTTTGACTGTAGCTTCATTTTTGTAGTATTCCATTGAGAAACATATCGGCTTGTGCCAATAATATGAGTCAGGATTTGTGACCCATGGTTTATAGGTACATTGATTAAACCTCCACCCCATACAGTTACATGTGCAATAGTCCCTGATAAAACTTTCATTCTGTTATATTAGTAAACTTGCAGAGCTGAATCTTATAAATAAGACAAGGAAAAGGAAAAGCAGAGTTGTATATCAAAGTCACATGTTTATTAAAAGCCAAGCTTTGTGGTTCAGTAATGGAGTGGTCATTATTTATTGCTAGGGGGACTGGCAAATGGGAAAGTAAGATGTGAAAAACGTTGATGACCCCACCTCAATGATGTAGGTGAAGTTTGAACCCCCCTTCCCAAACAAAACTGGAACATTTCACACCCTATACCCAAAAAATCTTAAGTGGCATGTACACACACTGCATGATTGTCAGGGCTCGACAGTGCGAGTAAAATGGTCGCATATGCGAGTAGAATTTGTCCATGGCGACTAATAGTTTGAAAACACTAGACTTTTGTCGACTAATGTTCTC
>JANUFV010007573.1:0-12192 GCA_024757865.1 Epizoanthus scotinus
ATAATATTTTGATTATAAGCCCCCCCCCCATATATAGGCCCATTTCAAATCGAAAGTTATAGGAAGCAAAATTAATGCAAGTGGAGTTATTTTAACAGCGATAAGTCATGGTATATGCATGTTAGTTTTAATTTATTTCTCAGATGGTATTTGCTTGTTCTGAAACGTTTTATTAATAAGCCCCCCCCTCCCCCCTCCCGTTTATATGCCCAGTTGCCCACCCAAAACCCCTTACGAACAAGTATAAGCCCAGGGCTTTAATGTGCGATTTTGCGGTATTAAAATATTATCACAAAGCACGACATACACTCTCTTCTTTTAATATAAATGTTCTGGAGATCCTATAAAATTTATTACAGCTATCAAATTTAGCGATTCTCTTGGCTTCTCCAGGACCTCAACAGAATCACAATTACAGTTTTACTATATATTATGACTTTTATATTGGTTAACTCTGATTCAGCCGTGTCAGTTTGTACAATATGCCACAACGTTTGCAACAATACCTCGCTTATACTTCAGATTTTATCCGACTCCGATGTAATTACTCATTCACTGGCAGTTTCCATAATCACATATTAGCCTGTATATTAAACAGAACTGCCTGCTAAAAATGGTTTATCTCCTGTCATGTCGACTTTAATTGAGAAATGTGTTAGTTTAATTCAAATCGCTGATTGTTCCTGCATGGCAAATACTCTATGCACGTGTGTCTGGGAAAGTACCAATTTCTGTACCCGATTTTGTCAACAGTCAATACATTTACCAGAAACATTGTTTCTTGTTCTAAATATCTTCATATATTTTACAATGAAAGACCAGGCTATGAAACTGATGGCCAAACAGTACGCCCACAGTAAAATTAGGTGCAATCCATTTTCAGATCGGCCAGCGCATTGGCACTATCGTTTACTGTCACAAGTTGTGCTGTTGTTCCTTCCGATGCTATAGCTTCGACAAAAAAAAAACGAATGTAAAAATGCGGAGGTTAATTAAACGCTATTTCCTTCGCAGCGGTATGGATTCGATCTGCAGGCTTATTCCCCAAGAGAGCCAACATAAAAAGTAAAGTTGTGAGTTCTCATTAACTGGTTAAAAAGCTAGGATCCTTTCAAACCAGGCTTCAGCAATTTCAATCAGAATCACACTGAGATAATTTACCATCCATGTCATGGACAATGGACATACTTCGCAATGTCAAGTAGGCAACCCAAATGTTATGGGTTTTCGTCCTGCAGTTCACTTCTACTTTCGGAAGAATCTGCGGCAATAAACTCAGTTGATTTCTACTATTCCAAGACAAGTTCGCGGGTACATAAATCATTTGTAGAAATTGATGTCATGTCAACAATTCTTACTATAAATTCGAATTAAAACTTCAATTTTTTCTCATACCATTCAGTGAATTAGTTCAGAGCATTAGATTTACTATCACAAAATCTGTTTAAAAATCCAAATATCTAAAGATGCAAAACTTGAGTTGCAATCTTTTGTCAAATCAGCAAAATGTGGCGATCAACTTGTCTAACAGTGTAATTAGTTCAAGCAAGACTCGACATCTTTTGTATTTCTGCATTTCACTGTCGGTTCAGTTCATACGTGACCATTCTTTCTGTTCTTCTCGTACTTGAGGAGATGTCCCATGAAGTTGAGGTTGGGCGAAATAACGGGCCTTCTCTCCTTCACAAACTTGTAGGCCTCGTTTAATGACATTCCCCTGTGTTTCATGATGTAGGCAACTGTGACTGTGGCTGAGCGTGACACTCCTGCGTGACAGTGAACCAGTACACGGCTTCCTCGGTCATTGGCTTCATCTGTAACGCAAATGTGGTCACGTTAGCTCAACTATCTACATTGTGTGACAAGATTCTTCTAAAGCTGCTGAACAACTAAAGCTACTTGACTAAACGCAAACGTGAAAGATTCACTGCACTATCTAACTAGCTTACGAGAAGAGAACTTTTTTCACTCGAACCGAGACTGGCTTCCTGACTTTCCAATGAAGACGATGCCACTCTTGACACGCCAAAGTTTTAGTTTACATATCTCCACGTGTCCGCAAAAAACTGTACAAAAGGGCACATCTTACCTATAAATTTGACTGCCTCGTCAAAGTACTGTCCGATATCTGCCTGGTTCGTGTCGCAGATTTTGATTTGTTTATAGTGCATATCTGCTTTCTGCATGAAGTAGTTTGGACAAACAGGTGTCATGTTTAAAACATATTTAATTGACAGCCTGTCAATCAACTCTTCATCTGCCGCCCCTTCCTCGTTACCCAGATATAAAAATGGAAGTATTGCGGTGACCGGTGGTCCTTGCGGGCGCAAGTCGTTTGATTCAGTGGTTGGTGTTGGTGTGGAATCTGGATTTGCCTGGGTACAGATCCGTGGTACCGCACTCTCGCATAAATTTTCGTATTTTTTACAAAATTCTTTCAGACCACCTATAAAACAAATTAATAGGGATATTAGTTCTACTAAATGGGACAAAGACAATATTACCTTTAACAACTGCACGAGGGTACATGATATACCCGGATACGTGTAATTACTATCAGTCAAAGTGACAAATATACATTTGTGCTGTTAAAACGAAACAAAATCATTAGTGATACTACCGAGTTTAACAACTGCGTTGACCTGTCATTTCCAACAATCGAAGATTACACATGCTTATTGCACTCGAGAAAATGACACGGGCTAATGGTTTGGGCAAAAATACTTCCATCAATATAACATCGCTAACATCTCCGGGTAAACGAAGCAAAATCACTATCCGAACAAAGGTTCCACTTTGATAGTCATTTTTTGAACTAGAGCTGACGTTTACTGTTAGTAGACAAAACTACTAAATCGTGACAGATAGAACACAGTTAAACACCGGCTAGTCTAACAAAACAAAATGTACCACCCGCCTTTTGGCAACTGTATACAAATCGTGCTGGTACCCAATTGCATTGAGCAATCCTTTCACCGGAAGTGCCTTGAACGACATGACCAAATATTATCAAAGAAATAAATCTGGGTATTCATTTTCAAAACACGAACTGAAGTTAACCGATCATTGTTTCTTGTACATGTACGATTTCACAGGATTCGCCAAGACATTGCGAGCAAGTAAAAAAGCTCGGTCTCTGACTACACCGGAAGTGAACTGACGGTTGCTCTTTACGCTTTAAAACAAGTTTGTAATTAGTTGTGTCGATCTGCAATTCACAACAAGAAAAACAACATAAGCCAAGTGCTGTTGTCTTGTGCTTGCCCCGAGTTTGAACACCAGTGAACTAGCAGTATTTTGCAAGCCTAACCAGCGACTGCTATTGGCGAAGCTCTGATGAAGGTATCTCCACCGTCTCCTGGGCTACAAGTACAAGTCACTAGACTTGTAACGTGAAACATGAAGAAAACTTATTACCCTTTGCAAATACGCGAGTGCGAAAGCAGGTCTTGTGCAGTTTAACACGCCGGCAAGACAATTCCATAACATTTAGCAATCCCAACAGGATTTTACAAGGTCGTTTTCTCCCTGGCTATTGACTGATCAGGCCAAAAAAACTCTTAACTCGCAGAATATACGTAACAGCAAAGGCTTGACACTTAAGCCTTAGGTCATTAGAAAAGGGTACAGACATTACTTAATTACATGACTTCACCAATTACAGTCAATAATGATTTACCTAATTATTGTCTCTTTTCAAAACCAGTAAAGCATCACAAAAGCACCTGTTGTTTAGCAGTTCCAATTATCAGCGACCACTTAGTTAAGAAACGCTTTGCTTAAGAGCTCACTCTTGAAGTGTCATTTTCTGCGTTTCTCTTCCAATATGTCACCGGGGATTTAATCATACCTTGTTTTCTAAACTCCTTTCAAAACGGTGGAAAACAACGTTTCTTCTTAGTTCGCTTAAAAAATCGTTTGTCAAGGACTCGCAGAACCCAAACTGTACAGTACAAGGGTTATCAGAACAAGTGTAATTCCGCTTGCCTTCAATTGTCACTTCTACGAACATGTAATGTTCGCCAGCCGTGTTACAAAGGTCAAGCCGTTTTCACGGCTTTCGTAGAAAGACGTGTTATTTACAAGTGCAAGTGGTGTCTATTTCAAGCGTGTCAGTATTTGGCCAAAGTTTGTTTGAATATCTTTATGGTTCAGTAACGCTTTCCTAATCAACATAGCTGAAAATGTCTTAGAATATCTGACAGGACGGTCGGCCAACGACTTCCTTTCAAAGCAAAGATACAATTTTATCATGCATTTCGTATTATAATCGATAGCATAACAGCTGGGTAAATGTTACCCGCTACTTATTGGCTTGCTTACTACAGGTTTTAAAACAAACTCCCGCCCAGTGACCTCGCCCAGCCTCACTGGATTGGTTTCGAAACTGAAGAACCACGGTCGACGTTCACGAGTGTCTCCAAGATTGCGAACAAGCTTTTACAGCGTCATCGTCGTCAACTGCAAAGATGCAGTTTTGAAAACCGTCATACTCAAAGCAAATTATTTCAATTCTGTTCGCCAGCGGTTTGTTTGTCATTCGAAATACAATATAAGCTTGTCTTTATAAATATGTCTTCGAAATCGTAGCGTAATAACAAATTTGCTGTACAAAGTACAAACTGTCAGGAGCTTAAATTGTACATTCAGACATTTTGTAAGTTCATATGAGAATCACTTTAATTCAATTAGTACTAACCACAAATTTGTACTAATTCGGTGACCTAAAAAAAGATCAATGCACGTAATTATTTCTTGATGGTAGACTGCAGATGAGTAATTTAGTCTACACAGTACATGTACGCCCGAAAAGACAACATTCAACAAGGGTCGTTTCTACCAAGCACCTGTGCTTTTTTTCTCCAAAGAAGGCATTATGTTCCATTTTTGTTTCTAATATGTACAGATATCGTTAACTCTAATTTCAATGAACTTCAAAAGTACAGTGGAATTTACCCAACTTTGCAAAGCTGACACTCCGTGTCTAGAACCAAGAACACGCGGGTTTATAGTAACGATGAACTTTTAAAAAACCTATACTCTATTTATTGTAATAGAACGTATATAACAAAACGAAATTAATAAGAAAATTAATTCCTATTTCTGTTGTCATGACTTTGTGGATTCTGTAATTATACTTCTTGTCCAGTAAAACATAAAATTCAATGTCTGTGACAGCGCTATATATGTACGTAAACTCAAATGGTCTCAAACAACAAATTACTAAAACTTCGAGACAAAAATGGAAGGAAAACAAGTTCAATTTCAAAACTTGCAGGAATAGCCATAAAAGTATCACGACACCGTACACAGCAGTGCCAAGTGCGGGGAAATGGATCATTTCACTACAAGAGAGACAACCCAACCGCTCAATGGAAACAGTATTTGTGACTTCATGTGTCTGTAGAGCAATAACAAACTGAATTATTGGCAAACAACATCCTCACTTTGGTCAACAAAATATCAGGACCTGACCAGACACATCTACGAGTTAGTTACACCACTATCACCCTTAAACGGCTGCTGCTATATATGCTGCTCGCATATTTACTTAATTAAACGTTGAAGCAGAATCATCGCTGAAACTTTAACACAGACACGGAATCAAGAAAGAGAAAAACGTAGATGCAAAAGTTACCCAATGGTTTTCCCAGCTGCGGTAAACAGAGCTTTAACGGACCAGGTCTTGCAATTTTACACGGCATCACAACTCAATATTTTGAAGCAATAAATGATCATGGGTTGACTTGAGTGCCTGATGTGGTCCTCTCTACACTGCACATCGGTGAATGCTCAGTCACAGTTAAACTCAAGACTTTAACACAGGAATTACCCAAAAGTGAAGTCACTAGGTAGCAGTAAGTAGCACAGCTCATTGGGCTGCAGTGGCCTTGAAAGATTAAGTCACCAATGTCACATTCGTCTACAAATCCAGTGAAACAAAACTTTGACTTGACTTGTACATGTGATTTTATTCCTGTTGTCATTAGACTCTATTAGGCTCTAGACATCGCCCACCTGATTAATGAAACAAATAATTCCACAGAATATACAACTGCACAAGTTATATTGACTCTAGCATGGCTGGCTGGAGTTACTCCCTGAACCAAAAACAACTTGTAAACTACAGGGTCACTGGCAATGTGCAGGTATATTGATCAGCTGAAGACTTTGGTTTTACTCAAGCAATCAGTGCACATAATTTGGTTCAATGAGCTCTTGAATTACTAATGTTGTCAACACAATTTAAATTAAATTAAATAATCAAACATATTAGTAAACTCTACTGTAGATTACGATAGTTATTCTGCTAACTTTAAATGATCAAAAACAGAAAAAAAACCCCTAAAAAACCATAATAAACTTACTATAATCTACCACTAACTCATTCCCTACTGTGCACTGATCAGGCTACAGTGTCATGGTTAAAGAATTTTCCAGATCAGTGAGTTGTAGTGACCATCAGTGCAAAGAACAATGTGAATATCTGGAACATGTGATATGACAGAGTACTTTAAAATTAAATGCAATAAAACTACACTGTGAAAAGAAACAAACAAACGGAAGTAAAACAATTGAACTGAAAAAATTATAGTTGTTGCAATGGACATAAATATTCAGACTAATTCAGTGGTTCAGCTCCAAACATGCCAAATGATTTATTGGTAAATTCTCCCCATATTTATTACTGATTTATTACAAATCAGTTTGGGAGATTTTGGCAATTCATCTACTAGAATTTGCCCTCCCTGATTAAGAAATTGCTCACAAATTCTTACCATGTTTGACAACAAAAATTTATATTACCTGAAAATGCTTATTATCTTAAATCTGGAAGTATTATATTTTACCTAACAGACTATACTTATAACCAAAAAGCAAAATTTAACAAGGCATGCAGTCTTTTTAGTCTGATACAAAATAAAGTATATAATTTATTTCAGCATTTAATATATTTATATAATACTGGTATATTAGTTACTTTAGCAATCAAGTATATCTTTAAAAAGCTGCAGACTAAATAAAAGATACAGAGAAAAAAAGAACAGTGAAAAGGTCTCAGTGTTTGACCATTAAATGATCCTAAATATAAATTTTTGAAAACTGTTATTTCAGGATCTGTAAAATAACGCAGTTTATTACTTCTCAATTAATCTTAAAATGTATAGAGGATAGAAAAATAATATGTCGAAATACTAAATGAATGAGAAGAGTGTCTTCAAACATTCAAGATGTGTTATTAATGAACGATCTAAAACCTAATTACTTACTCATAATGCATACATTTAAAATACACAGAGAAAAATGATTTGCATCGAGTACAAACCATAAGTATTTTGTTTTGTGCTACAATAATTATCTTGCAAAATAGCAGGAAACATGAAAGTGAAACTTTGCACGACAAAAATAACTCCAGTCTCATGAACAATACAGGAAGTTAACTGTTTCAGTTTCATAAAATCCTAATTGTCACAGTATAGGAGAAGACAAAGTGCACAGCTTGGTTGCCATAGATGTCAGAATTTTTTTATCCCCAAATTAACTTAACTCATTCCAACCAAATATTATATCAGATATACATTTTTACACCTCCAATCAAGCAAGTTCAAGATGTTTAAGAATAAACAATGTGGCAAATATTGTGATTATTTACAAGTGGTATTAAATTACAAGCCTAAAATCTAAAATTCTAAATTCTATTTTTGGATCAGTACCAAGTAGAATATATACCTCTTATTAGCCAAGTTTTTTCCTTCCTTTTATGGCTCAAGAGCGAAGCTCGCGGGCCATGAAAAAGTGAAGGAAAAAAAGAGGATCCATAACTTACCGTACGGATCGAGCAAACGAGGCTAATAAGATATTTATTATATGGCATTTTTGATAATTTGGAGCAACTGAGGACGTGTAAACACATGAAAACATAAACAAATAGCAGCCGCTCAAGAGCGAGATGTCCATACGGCAACTTATGGACCAAAAATTAACCAATTACAGCGTGCAAAATTAACTAACAATATGATAAATTATAGTATGATCTCTTCAATCTCTACAGGGTTCTTATTTTTTCCATTCCTTATTAGAACTGGTTGTTCATTAACGAAGGGTTTTTGTTACATTTTTCTGTTTTAATGAAGAGCAATGATCAGAGAAAAGTATTCATAAGAGGGAGGTGTTTTAGAGCTGGGAAATTAACAGTGTTACTGTAAGGAACACTATTCCTATATTAGATTTGATATAGAGGAAGACATATCTACAAGGCTGTTCACATATCATTGTCTCCTATTTTAGAAGTAAACAGAGGGTAGAAGGGGTGTGGCACTCATCAAAGCAGGTCACTTAAATTAAAAATGTCTTTTGAAAGGTTTCTGAGGAGGTGTACTTATTAGAAATACTAAGGTGCTTTTTATTAGACAAAATACAGTAGCTTTAAACGCATTCACAAAATTTGGAGGATATAGAAAGTGACAAATGCTTCAATGTTTTATTTAATACTGTAACATTTGACAAAATGTATTGATTAAAACTGTGTTTTAGTGTCATTTGAAAATCTATTAGTGAACAGATGCACAGCAAATTGATTATATTTTTTTATACAATAATGGAACCAGTTAATATAGAAACAAGCTTTAAAAGAGTTAAGTGCTGAAGGGCTTTGAAAAAACAAAAATTGAGAAAATTTAGCATGATGCTGTGTCATCATTTTATACGGTGTCTGACCATATCGAGACCAATTACAGCGCACATTATATCTTGTTCATTGTATAAATAACATAGATTTTAGCTATTAAATTGACAGCGCGTACATTAATTTATATATGCAAGTTTTTATTGTAATATAAATGCACCAGAAGTTGTAGGCAGGGATGTAGATTGAAGCCGGAAGCCGACAAAAATAACCGGCTGGAACAGCAATTTTACCGGCTGAGCACGACTTGTATGCCCCGGACCCCACTATCTCTAAAGGCATTGAGGCCTGTAAAAATGCGTTCTAAGAACCATTATTATTATTATTATTATTATTATTATTATAAGCTCACACCTTTGGCACTCAATTACCCACCTATAGCAGTCAAATTTCCACATGTTTGAAATTTCGGCTACATCCCTCATAGGGCATGAGAGAAATTTGAGGAACACAAGGCAAATCCAAAAGTTTGAAACTGATGTTATTGTTTATAATTTTTTTTTATCAAACTGTCTAGACTATTGCTTCAACGTCAACCTCCAATGGAAAGTATTCAGCCCGTTTCGCATAAATTAGCATACATTATCATTCGAAACAGAAATTGTCTTTTTTGCTCGCCTTATTACTGCCATGAGTCATGATCAAGTCAATCTATTTTTAAATCGAATGTTGCTTATATATGCTAGTCTGCCAGAAAAATGTTTTTCCTTCCTTTTGCTCAACAAACTAGTAACTTCATTCACAGGTAAATTACTTCGGTTAATCCGTCGAAAATGATCCGTTTGAGAGCAGCTGGTGACTTGCGACAACCACACCATTCTGATTCTGTGCGCGGGGTCTTTCTGTCGTAAACACAAAGACAAACTAATATCTATAAACCATACCCGAAGTCAGAATCAAATTATTCTCCTACCTTTGAGAACAGAAATGTCTTTTCCTTCTTTGGCTAGTGACTGAAGAACTACAACAATCGGTCTGCACGGCGTGCTCTCCGGTACTTCGCTCGTATGCTCATCGTAAACAATGAATGTTCTTATTTCGCCGTTCAAAAACTTTTCCTTGCCGTCACACGAAGAAATCAAGTCCTTTAACTTTGTTTTTCCTTGTGAAAGTCTTTTTCGTCCTATTCCAGTACAGTTTATGTGGATAGCTCCTTTAATATGTCTGCAGTTGAATGCTAGTAATGACCTACAGTCCACAATAAGAACGCCATAATCCGTGTTATCCAGCAAGCGTTCAGCCAGATCGTTCGCGCCTACAACACTATATTTACCGCAAGAACTCATTTCGTTTTTCCTAGTTTCCTTTCTCTCAACTGTAATTGAAAGTGGCCTTGAATCCAGAACAAGTGGAGGCATTAAAATTTGCACAGTATTCACCACTAAATTGAAATAAATGTTCCGTGCTGTAAATTTTAGGATCTAAAACTGTATCGTCCCGCTTTGTGTGTATCACTCTGTTGAATGATTTCACGGCGATGTTTTTCTATGTAAACCAACACAAATTAAATCCTTTTCGAGCAAATCATCCCAGTTCTGACAACAGAATACATGCAAATAAAACTCACTTTTCATCAACATGGACCAGTGTCGACTAGTCTTTGACCAGCGATTGCCAATTCTTTTCACAAATCTGTGATGTCATTTTTAGCCAATCAGAATGCAGAAACGGTTCGTGGCAAATCGTTGCTATAATCAGCCTCCGATCGTCGCTGGCGACGTGAACCGAAAGTTCACGAATGGCGATTACGAAACCGCACGTATCCGGTTACGTGCAACAAAAATAACTCTTACGTCCCCTGGCCTATCACATATCACCTTGCGGCGTGCGCATGTACAAGATACTATTCGTCATTTTTGCTTCACATTACTTGCTACAGTTTCCTTTATTATTTGAAATAATCATTTTTATTCAACTTTATGCTCTATCACTTCTGTTTTCGAGTACAAATCTATTTTCATAAAAGGTTGGTATTTTTTTTAAAAAACGCCTGGTCGTGCACCAGATCAGTGGTGGCACGCCTCAACTCCTCAAGCTAGGATTTGAAACTTAGTCAATTTATTTAGCTTAGATTAGGTTATATTAGATCAGACTACATTACTCTTAGATAGATACACGTTTTTTATGCACATATATTTTATTGTTTGTCAACTTAAATTTTTTTCAACTTTTTTTACGGCCTAGATGAAATGTACTATATTTTAAAAATGTAATTCTAGCTACCGCGGGTAAATATACTGTTTATTATTTACATTATTATAATTATGTACCGGTATTATACAAGTTAAGGCCGTGCTACACGACGCATTTGTTTCTACAAGTCGCAATAAAACTCCGTCAAGCGTTGTGAAGCAAGGTGGAGAAGAAATTACGCGTGTAACACATCTCTCTGCAACTTGCTTTGCAACGAAAAATTGTAAAGCAAGTTACAGGAAAAGCTGAAGGATCTTCTACTTTTCGTAACGTTGCAAAGCGAGTTGCAGCGTGCAACATCTATCATGCTTCGCAACGCGTGTCGTAATTTGGGGCCTTGAATTCATTAAGATATTTGTCCACCACCAACAACAACCGGGAAATAATTTTCTTTAGACGTTTGTCTTCCTTCTCATAATTTTAATAAATTCTATAAATGACGATAAATACAGGGCCAGAAAAACGTGGACAAGATGAATTACTTGGCTTTATATTTATGTAAGCCAAATAAGCCTCTGATCTGGCTTCGGCATTCAATGTAAATATTCAGTAAAGGATAACAAATAAAGTTATTATTGTCTTCACGGACACCGATTTTCATTCCCGCGCGATTTTGCACGCGCAGCATGACGCGCCATTTATTTAGCGAAAGCAGCTGACGTGCGAATAGAGGTGCAAGCGTCTGACATCTCACCAGCAACTTGCAATGCTCAGCTGCAATCGTCAACATTGCATTGCAAGTTGCAGAAAAAATTGACTCGTATAACAGCGCCTTTGCTATAAAAACACGCTGGAAACAACTGACAATAAGTTTTACGTCAATAAAGCGTTTGGATAAATAATATCTAGTTTAATAAATAATTATATTATCATTTATTCATTTATTGTGAAGCGTCTCACGAACTGTCATAGCTAGCAACTGGTGTGAGTTTGCGATTGAACCCTGCTTGAATTAACTAATATAATGTTTTTTAAGAATATCTCATAATGGTATAATGTATAAAATGTAAGTCTGCATGAAAGAAATTCCCCTAATATTTTTAAAATAGAAAAATATAAATGCAGAAGAAAGAGAAAAAGTGAGAAGGAGATGTAGAAACAGAGACAGAAAGATAGGTAGAGACATGCGAACGGCCGGACAGACATCCAGGCAGATAATTGAAACAAAAGAGCACATAGAGGAAAGACAACCTTTTTAAAAGTTTCAGTTTGATCGTTGTATTGATCACATTCCGGTTGTTGTCTGTTGCATACTCGGTTCACACAAACCCAATGTCTTTTCATGGTTTATCAGTCACATAACGCAACCAATA
>JANUFV010007795.1:0-19731 GCA_024757865.1 Epizoanthus scotinus
AATAATGCAGGAGAACCCTCGGGGGAGACGAGTTGGTCTTAAATGAAGCCATAAACTCTCATGCTCGTCACAGCAGTTCAGTTCTTTAAGATGTTTATATCTGCAGTCGCCCTCTTTGATGTATACGCACACACCTCCATGCGACTCTCCCTTCCTATCTTTGCGCAGCACGGCGAAATCCGGAATGTCGACAACTCCATCGGTCACAGTTTCCTTTAACCAGGTTTCCGTGATAAATGCGATATTGATATTTTTGCGAATAATAAATTCCCTGTACACTCTCCCTCCTCTGTACACTCCTCCCCTGTACACTCTCCCTCCCTGTACACCCCCCTGTACACTCCCCCTCCCCCTGTACACTCCTCCTCCCCCTGTACACTCCCTCTCCCCCTGTACACTCCCTCTCCCCCTGTACACTCTCCCTCCCCTGTACACTCTCTCCTCCTGTACACTCTCCCTCCCTGTACAGTCTCCCTCCCCCTGTACACTCCCCTCCCCCTGTACACTCTCCCTCCCCCTGTACACTCTCCCTCCCCCTGTACACTCTCCCTCCCCCTGTACACTCCCCCTCTTCCTGGGCCAAACACAGGTAAGTGCATTATATGGAAGTTGTGTATTATAACATCGGCACATGCATCAGAATACAAGAAGGGCTAGATCTAAGAAAGATTGATGTATAAAACTTGCACTAAATAATGTTGCATCACAAGCATGCCACACTTGAAGTATGCACTATTAATAATACTTTTTTTGCCAAATTAAAAAAAGTATATATTAATTATTATAATATATCTACAGGCATCATATGAGAATCCCCCACATATCTATTCATTAACGGACAACATGTACAGAAACATGTTCATCGACAGTGAGAACCAATGTGTCATCATTAGGTGAGAACCATTGTGTCATCATCAGGTATCACAGTATAGTTTAAATAACTAATAATTAAATGGGCTCATGCCTCATGGGATGCGGCCTAGTCAAAACCTTTGCCTCATGGGATGGGGGCTAGTCAAAACCTATGCCTCAATGGATGGGGGCTAGTCTTGAGGGACCATTTTGAGGTGGGGGCTGCCCTCTTGAGGGACCATTTTAAGGTGAGGAATGCTCTCTTGAGGGACCATTTTAAAGTGGGGGCTGTCCTCTTGAGGGACCATTTTGAGGTGGGGGCTGTCCTCTTTGAGGGACCATTTTGCGGTGTGGCTGCCCTCTTGAGGAACTATTTTGAGGTGGGAGCTGCCCTCTTGAGGGACTCATATTTTGAGGTGGTGGCTGCCCTCTTGAGGGACCCATGTTGGGGTGTGGCTGTCATTTTGGGGTGGGTTCCCACCAGGTGCTTCCTATGGAACTAAAACTCCATATGTAATTTTTTGAATATCTATTAAAATTCAAAACAAAATATAGGAACAAACACACAACTTTGCACTTATCTCGTGTATTATAAATCCAGCTAAGTGTAACGAGGGTCAGATTGAGAAGTGTGAGTAGTACCATGTGCTGACAGCTGTGTGTGTTGTACGAACTGAGTACCTATTGGAGTGTGTTGCTCTCTAATGACCTGCTTAACTTGCATGTGCCCCTACAGTGGAGAGAGTGGTGCAGGGAAGACTGTGTGTGCGAAGTTTATCATGAACTATCTGGCCAAAGTGTCTGGTGGAGGACCCAGTGTGCAGGTGAGAGTTCATCATGTTACCAGCCTCTGCCACATGCAAAGTTATTTGTAAACTGTTTGAGAAGCAGAAGTAGCAACTGATATGTATTGATGTTAAGGAAGGGGAAGGAAGGAGAGTATAGGAAATGAAGCTGGATAAGAATAGAGCTAAGGAAGGGGAAGATTTAAAGGTTTTCTCATTTTCTTTACACCTTGCAAAACTCCTGGAAAATCAAATCAACCCAAAAGATGGGAAATTTATTTTTAAATATGTGGTCTTTGACTTCAACATTCTCCTGGAGGACTCTTGAAAATGTGTAGAACCAGGGCTCGAAATAGGAAAAAACTTGGACTGCTATCTAAATTTTGTTTGTCCAGTCCAAATAAATATTTTGCCTGCCAGTTCACTTTTCATTTGGCAATCCAAATATTTTTTGGCCTGCCAGTTGGCCAATTTGGCCTGCATTTTGGCAGTTGGCAGGCCGCTATTTTGAGACCAGAAAACCTCCATAAAAGTCCTGGAATATTATTACATTGTCCTAGATACAAGCAAAAAAGACACATTTATGCCACTTTTTTTGGGGAAAGGTTTGCTATGAGGTACAAAATGTAAATTATATACACTGTAAGTATTTATAAGCTGTATTGCACATGTATGGATCATAGAATACATTAACTTCTATTGTTATAATAATAATGATAATAATAACTTTATTTCTATAGCGCTAATTCCTAAAAGTCCACAAGCGCTTTACAATGCTTAAAAATATAATCTATTCCAACAGAAAATTAAAGATGTTATTCTGGAATCAAACCCTTTGCTAGAAGCTTTTGGAAATGCCAAGACAGTGCGCAACAACAACTCAAGTAGATTTGTAAGTGTGAATGTTAGCACTTGTTCAAATTATGTATTACTTTATCTTTTTGTTTGTGTTGATTTATTTTATGATTATGTTTTTTATATGTTGTATCCAGCCCATAGGGCGTGATGTATCTAAGTTCTAAGCAGGTGTTGCCTTATTGAGTGCTTCTGGGTAATTTCTGACCTGTTTGTGTTAAAATATGTTACACAAAATCCCAGGCTCAGGAGGTCCATCCTTCATTTCCAAGTGTTCTACATTCAAGCAATATGTGTGCTGCTTTCTTAGTGAAACCTTGGATGTTTGCTCATATGAGGAACACAGATGACGTCACACTCGAAAATCTAACAAAGAAATATATATTGTCACCCAAACATAACATAACACCTAACACTTGTACTAGATAGATTTCCGAACACGAGGAATGAACCGAAATCTTGTTTTTGGTAGTGTGAATAAAGGTAGTGACTGTGAAATAGGCACACAGAGGATGCCTTAGGGTTGTTTTGCAATAATTATATACTGAGTAGTTTGAAAGTTGCTCTATATTATAACTCAGTGTTTGTGAACAATCCATTTCACGTAGGGAAAATATGTTGAGATTCAATTCACAAGAGGTGGGCTACCAGATGGTGGAAAAATTTCAAACTTCCTTCTAGAAAAGGTAAGAAAAAACCCAGTTATGTGTAGCAGTCTGTTGACTATTTCTTAGGAACCAGCTGCACTGATATGCAATGGCATGCATAGTAATTAAGTTACATTTCAAGTATGTATTTGATAGTGGTAAATAATATTGTGTGATAATGTAAGACTATTATACCATGTTCTAATATTAAAACGTATGTACAACTTTATTTTTTATTTATTTTTTATTTGTTTTGCACTTTCTACTATTATAATGAAAATTACATACTAAGAGAAATAGTAACAGAGTGTTGAGTACAGACCACCTGTAATAACTGGCTACATGTCCACTAATCCTTAGTACTGTTTCCTTCTGCAGTCACGTGTTGTAAGTCAGAATGAAAGTGAAAGGAATTTTCATATATTCTATCAGGTGCTTTTTGGAGCTTCAGCGGAGGATAAGGGTATGTTGTAACAATTGGAACTCAACTGTGAGGCTGTCTTTTTGTTGTGAATTGGAAAAGTTTGAATTGATTTGACTCTGAGAAAGAACCTGCTGCAGCCAGATCGGAAATTACCAGAGAATACTTGCTTGCCGCAATTCCACGGGTACACTATTCCAGGGGGAGGCTATTCCAGGGGTAGACTATTCCAGAGAACTGCCCCACTATATTTTAAACTGTTTTTAATGAAGTTAGTTCCCGACAAAGGAATACCAAAGTTTGCTCTTGGTGCCTCTCAGAGAATACATTGTGACTCACACTACTACGGTCAATAAATGTTGTTCTTAGATAATCAGGGGCTAGACCATTTAGTGATTTATACACCTTGGTAGTCATTTGGCATTGTCGTTGTGATTCCAGTTTTTTTCAGCCAAGTTGCTGAAACAAAATATGTGCATCAGCATTGTAGCTCAAGCTAGAATGAGTCAGAATTTGGACTACACGGTTTTGCAGCATTTGAAGTTTTTTTAGACAGAGTGCTGTTTCAGTTTCCCCAAACGATGCTGTGGTAGTCAAAGTGAGATTGAACAAGAGCATTATTTATAAATAATATTGACTGCAGTGTCATTTGGGGAATGTAATGCTTCAACACTCCGATGCCAAATGCGATTTTCTTAGATATTAAACTTATAAATATGGCCATTCCAGGATAACTTGTCATTAATGAAGACTCCAAGAGATTTAGAACATGCCACTTGTTGTATAGGAGCATCATTGATGACTAATGATGAAGCATAAATCCTTGTCCTGTTCTATGACATTGTCCGTCCAAACCTGTATGGGGTTTGGAAATTAATGCAGAAGTTGGCACATAGAAATTTAACTGTGTATTCTCTAAAATATGACTGTTCCTTTATCTATCTCTATATATAAACCAAGAAGTATAACTAGGATTTTACATTATATGAACAATATATTTGTTTCTATTTTGTTGAACAGCTCAGCTTGGTCTGACAGAGCCCTCGTACTTTTATTACCTGAACCAAAGTGGTACCTACACTGTAGATGGTACGGATGATACAAAGGAATACCTGGAAACCAGGGTATGGATTGACATGATAAGCAACGCCATTGATTTAGTATGACTAGTGTTCTCCCTATACCAGAATACTCACAGAGCAAGGACTCATTATAGCATCCAGAGACTAGTCTACACCACCGCAGTGCAGCAACACAATACCCCAATTCAAAGCCATACAAATATGTGGAAGCGTAAATGAATGTTAAAACACAGAAAAAGGATGTGTAGATAAAAGAGAGGTTATTACATTTTATTTGGACAGGCATAGAAATGCAGTCTTCAACACAGTTTTATGAAACACTGGTACATGTACATTTAGGCAGACAGAAGAAGATGGAAGAGCAGAGAGATAAACAGGAAACAGCTGGCAGGGCCTGAATGGAGAGCTGCTTAATTACTATAGATGTGCAGAATGGTAGGCAGACTTAGACAGGCGGACTAGAAAGACAAGTATACAAGAGAAATCTGTCAGCTGATGGCCGACTGAAGCACAGAGCTGCTTATGGGCACTTTGTACAAAATGGTAGGTGTCAAGAAAGGCAAGCAGACAATGTACATAGACTACAAAATAAGACAGACAGATGTCAAATAGATGGATAAGGTACTTAGGCAAACTAGGAAGATGAATGAACACAGAGGAGTCTGCTGATTGTATGAGACCACTTTCGGTATATTAAAAATAATCCAGCCTGGAACAATAGACACTACTACGAAGCTCTGGGGAATAAACAACAAACTCCATTATCTATTCGCCAGAGTCTCGTATTGATGTCTATTGTTTCAGGCAGAATTTTAATATATCGAAAGTGGTCTATTATAATTATACAATAGTGAAGCGCCATCAACAGTTGTTATATATTGAGCACTATATACCGTAGATCATATTTAATGATTTCTTTTTCTGTTTTTCTAAACTGTTGTAGCAAGCTATGGATGTGATTGGGATCAAGGATGAGGACCAGGCTAGTGTTATACAGATTATCGCTGGAGTTCTTCACTTAGGAAACATTTCATTTGTAGAAGAAGGAAATTATTCAATGCCAGAAAATGATGACTGTAAGTTTATTGTAGTGACTGCTGAATTGTTTTATTTATACCTGTAACCAAGTCTTTGACTGCAAAAAATTATATTGTATAGAAAATATTATATATTCTTCCTGACTCGTGGGTTATTTATAGTAATTGTGTTACACAATGATCTTGTAACAGGTGTTTGTTACTTGAGTCAGTAAAATCAAGTTTTGTGGTCTTTGACATTTCATATCTTTTTCAGTCCAAAGTGCATATTATATTTATATACCTCTGATTAGCCGTACTTACGGACCTTAGATTGACCAATCACAGTGCACAAAATTAACCAGCCATGTAATAAAGAATTGTATTACTAACCATGATTATTAAATGCCTCCCCACATCTGGAATAACCTGTCTGTTTTTATTCGAAATTTGAAGTTATTTTATTGAGTCGATGTGATATTAAAATCTATTAATACAATTGCTAGTACAATAATTATACTTTTTTGTAACTCAAAACTGTCTAACATAATTATATGCACATTTGTTTTGCAGTTTTGCAGTATCCAGCCTTTTTATTAGGTATTGATGTGAGCTTACTCAAGGACAAGTTAACCAGGTTAGGATAGATTGTCAGTTGCACTTTTTGGGATAACCAAGCATTTATAAATAGTAAAAATGCCCTGTCAACATAAACCTTGTAACTTTACATTATTGGAGTGTATGTCATCAAACCAGAGGCTCTTTTACTATGGCTTGACATGTAACATAATACCAATACTAATAACAATAATAACAAATTATAATAACAATAATAATAATAATAATAATAATAACAGTAATAATAATAATAATAATAATAATAATAACAATAATAATAACCTTACAATAATAATACTAATAATTTAATTGTACTTGTTTTATCTACTGTTACACTTAAATTTGTTAACTCAATATATACCAATATATCAATTAAACATTAAGTTATCATTTCATCCTCAGCCGCATTATGGACAGCAAGTGGGGTGGAAAGTCAGAAATCATTAACATGAAACTCAATGTAGAACAAGTAAGATCCAGTGCTTTGTCTATTGAAAGATGAAATCCTTCTACATCCTGCCTGAATATTATCAAAATATTTCCTTAATGGCATTAATTTGTTTTTCTTTACTAATCTCTATAATTTTTGTTATGAAATCAGTGTTGTGATTGGCCAGCATTATATACGGTATATCAGCTGTCAAACATTGCACCTTCACCATGAACCCATATTCAACTTTTCGTTGATCTGTTATATTTATTTATTTCTGTATACCATGAATGGTCTAGATAATATCGGTAGTTTATTTGCTTGGGATGAACAAATGTTTCTTATTTGAGTTGCTGCGGCATAACTTAATAGTGTTGCATCATTCTATCATTTACTCACAGGCCAATTATACAAGAGATGCTTTATCAAAGGCACTGTATACAAGATTGTTTGATTTCCTCGTGCAGGTACAGTATATAGTACACATTAACGCTGTTCTCCACTTCCCAATTCCCTGTTCTTGAAGCAGTTTAACTTATTGTAAATAACTGCCATTCTATCGTAGTATTCTTATTTACCATATTACCGTAGTGAGCAGGATTCCTTGCTAATCCTGTACCCTCCACTTTATTTCATATTTTCTAATTTTGAAAATTCCTGGTACATGTGGAAATATAATAACTTGAACCATTAATTGCAAGTAATATTTTTGGTAAGTTGAGATATATATATCTTAGTCCATACTATGGTGCATAAAGAGAGTTTTAATTCTCCTTAGCAACCAGTTTCCTTGGCAACCAGACTCCTTGGCAGCCAGACTCCTTAGCAACCAGACTCCCTTGCAACCAAATGTTTTAGCATTGAGACTGCTTAAAACCCAGTCTCCTTGCAAACCAGACTCCTTAGCAACACTGCTTACTTCAGTGTCAAATTAAGGGGATAACCAGACTTGGATAAGGTAACTCGGCAGGTATTTACAGTAAATAGAACTTGGGAGGGTGGGTGGTAATGCAATAAGTAGGGAGTGTGTGCATTATAATATCTTCCCTATTATCTCCATTGACAGTCTGTAAACAGTGCCATGCAGAAAGATGTGACTGATCTTACAATTGGCGTCCTGGACATTTATGGTTTTGAAATTTTCCGGGTGAGTTTTAATGTTTTGTTGGGTTGTGTTGTCCTGTGTTGTGTTGTGTTGTGTTGTGTTGTGTTGTGTTGTGTTGTGTTACTTTATGTAGCTTGTTAGAGTTCTGTATGATTAATTTTCCTTTCTCTTTATTTCAGAAAAATGGCTTTGAACAATTCTGTATCAACTTTGTGAATGAGAAACTGCAGCAGATCTTTATTGAATTGACACTTAAAGCAGAACAGGTAATAAATTAAAGTTCTTGGCTAACATTTGAAGGTAGTTCTAATCATCACACGGGCTAGTTCCTTCAGTATTCTGCTTGCCAATCGTTAGTTGACTGGTGCTAGTTCTAATCATCACACGGGCTAGTTCCTTCAGTATTCTGCTTGCCAATCGTTAGTTGACTGGTGCTAGTTTTGGGCCTTGATGTCTGTATGAACTGTTTAAACTTAATAGTTTGTTTTATTGATTAATACAAAGGAAGAGTATGTAGAGGAGGGAATCCAGTGGACGCCAATTGACTACTTCAACAACAAAATTGTGTGTGATTTGATTGAAGCAAAGGTAAACACTCAACAATTTGAGCAAATGATTTATGTATGTACACTCATTCATTTGTTATTACATGTAATGGCCTCATTTATTATTTAAACAAGTTTTGTTCTCATTTTTAATTTCTTCCTGTAAATATTGAGCAATTTATTATTCCCTGAAGTGGTGGTGAGTAGTCATGCATATTTACTGCGCTGCAAGGGGGCATGGTGAATATCCATCACTAGGAACTGACACTGAGGGGAAAAATTATTGTTTAAGTACATGTATATACCAAACCGGTTAATAGCCATTGACATAAAACTTGTATTTCCAATTTTGATATAAATTATGCTTGCAATAAAGCTGTGAAACAGGAAACCGTTTTGTGCAGTTTCAAGCACAAATGCTCGGAGGTGAATAACACTGGATATTTGTAGTTTAATTAACCAATCAGAGCACTAGTGTGTGCTAAGCACTATTTGCTGCTGTGGTATATATACTGAATAGTAATATCAACGAGATATAATTGAGTCTTATCTTACACAACCATATATGGACTGCATGTATTGTACAAGTTTTCCCTCATTTCCATCCATAATTTCTCTCTTGTCTCCAGAAACCTCCAGGCATCATGTGTGTGCTGGATGACGTCTGTGCAACTATGCATGCGCAGGGAGAAGGAGCTGACCAGAAGCTGCTAGAGGTTGGTTTGAACCCTTCAGCCCCAACCATGATAAATGATGTGTTGCTAACTTCTCCTTACTAGTCTGTATACATTCCTAATAAACTTGTTGGGAGAATTTTTCACTTCATCTTCAAACATTTGCTGTTTATCATTAGTTTCTTTATTCTCATTACTAAACTACTGTTTTTTGTATTGACATTGTTAGGAGAAGATAGATGTTGATAATGTCTTTGGGCTGAGGGTTAAAAGCATTAATTTGATAATTAGAATGTGTTGCCAGCATTTTTTGTAGGTGTACTCAGTCTGGTAATATTAATACATCAATTGCATTTAACAATAGCAGTTATAACTTGCCATGACAATTGAAACCACAGAGAGGAAGAGGGTGCTTTCCATTTTGAATCTGTGGTGCTTTTGAGAGAACCACGGCATATTGAAATAGATGTTCATGTTTACTTACAAGTTGGAATATCTCTTTCTCTTGTAGAAACTTTCTAATGCTGTAGGAAGTCATCAGCACTTCCAAGCTTCAGGCCAAGGGTTTATGACACATCATTATGCAGGCAAGGTACAGTGTAAATCTTTGTCACTTTCAATTCCACACAGTCAGGCCAAGTTGGGTTTGCATTTAATCCTTGTTTATCATAAACTCATCTGATTGACATAAATTTTTATTGTAAGGAAATTATAGTGCTTGCTTTTCAAAGTACTTGAATTTACATTTTACATCTTGGATTTTATCTTTCTCAATCAATCAATCAATCAATCAATCAATCAATCAATCAATCAATCAATCAATCAATCAATCAATCAGCCAGCCAGTCAACCAATCAACCAACCAACCAACCAGTCAGTCAGTCAGTCAGTCAGTCAGTCAGTCAGTCAGTCAGTCAGTCAGTCAGTCAGTCAGTCAATAATTACTATTATTTATTATTATTATTTATTATTGATAGTTATTATTATTATTAGTAGTATTATTATTGATATCTATTTACTGAGTTGTAGCTTACCATATCTCTTGCAGGTGACTTATGACTGTGATGGCTTCTGTGAAAGGAATCGCGATGTGCTTTTCAAGGACCTCATTGAACTGATGCAGAGCAGTGACAAGTAAGGGATCATACTCCACCAGTTCTACCTAGACACCAGAGACAGTATGTTGCCACAGTAAAGCCATAAAAATTATAGTGAAGTACCAGGAGACCAAGAATTTATATTGGGTATCAATGAAATATTGATTAAAATTTTTTTACAAAAAACTACTGAAAAATCTCACATTAAAACCCCCATGAATAATCGTATCTACCTGCTAACAAAAATAATATTCCGGTTTTAAGCCCTCCCGGATATAAGCCCCACAATATATAGTCCCATTTCAAATCGAACGCTAGGTTGCAAAATGCAAGTGGAGTTTGGAACAATAACTGTAATCATACTATAGCATGAGCTACTAATAGCATGATTATAGGTATTGTTATAACAAACAGCGATATGTCAATGTATACATATTACCGTAGTTTTGATTTCTCAGATAACATCCGTTCGATCCAAAACATTTTTTGTTATCTCCTAATTAAGCCCCCCCCCCCCCCTTAGCTGTAATCTCCTAACTTTCATACATTGCTCTGTATCGCAGCCCATTCATTAGAAATCGATTCCCAGACAATACCAAAGCTGACAAGAAGGGAAGACCAACTACAGCCAGCAGTAAGATAAAGGTAGGTAAACATCTATGTATAAAGATGAGACACAAACTTATTAGTTTTCAGTACTTCACATCTAAACAATTGTTTCTTCAATTTACCAGACTCAAGCCAATTTACTAGTGGATAAACTGATGGTATGTACTCCACAATACATTCGCTGTATCAAGCCAAATGAAACCAAGAAACCTCATGACTGGGAACCTGAAAGAGTTCGGCATCAAGTGGAATACTTGGGCCTGAAGGAGAACATCAGGGTGAGACGTGCCGGCTTTGCATACCGGAGACCTTTTGCCAAGTTTCTCCAGAGGTATGCTATTCTTACACCAGAGACATGGCCGCACTGGGCAGGGGAAGTGCGTCAGGGGATACAGCATCTCATGAATGCGGTCAACATGGATAGAGATCAGTGGCAACTTGGTAAAAGCAAAGTGTTTGTCAAGGCACCGGAATCTGTAAGTTTTTTGCTGTATGTTTGTGGGGGGAGGGGCGCACTGTCACATCAAAGTTTCCAGTAACATCTAGCAAGTGAGATGAGGCATTTATTGTACTGTTACTTATAAATGTGAAAATGTATTGACCACTATGAGCCTCGAGAATGCTGAAGCAGTATTTTGGGTACCAGAGACTTGTTTTTTTGCAATTTTACAACTGTGTAAAGAATTTAAAGTAAAGAATGCTTAATGTTTATTTTCCTTTTACAAAACAGAAACTTGTCAACCTTGTTGAACATGTTAATATACAGCTACAGCTAAAAAATGATAACATCTACAAAGCACAATATGTACAATATATATAAAGCACATTTCTCTTCTTTCAACTCAAGCATGTATATTTTACTAATTACTGAAAGCTATTCAATCAAATCTGATCGGCAGAGTTTATAAACGTACTTTGCTACTTCTGTGTGTTGTTTTTGAGACAGAGGAAGCTAGACACAGTTACTTTGGTGCTTGGTATTGCACTTTCCTTATTGTGTATTGCACTTTGCAGATGTCAACTTTTTTTGTGTATAGAGTTGTTTCAGGCAAACAACAAGCGTTGTCAGTAGTAGCTAGGAAAGTTATTATGTTCTGTATCCCTATTCTGCAACAGATAATTTTAAAGTTATTTGTATTGAATTGTGTAACAGTTTGTGAATGTCAACCTTAAGAAATTTATTTTGTGTTTCTGTTTAGTTGTTCTTACTGGAGGAGCTCAGAGAACGTAAGTTTGATGCCTATGCACGCAGAATCCAAAAGGCATTTCGGACGTACAAGTCAAGGCAGTACTTCGCTGAACTCAAACAGCAAGGTAACATATGTTTTGTGACAGTAGGGTTCTTAAGCCTTTCAGCCCCAAGATAATTATCAACATCTATCTTCTCCTAACAATGTCAATTACAAAACATAGTAGTTTGGTAGTGAGAATAAAGAAACTGATAATAAACAGCTAATTTTTAAAGATGAACTGACAAATTCTCCCAACATGTGTATAAGAAATGTATAGAGATCAGTAAGGAGAATTTAGCAATATGTCATTTAACGTGATTGGGGCTGAAAGGGTTAAGATATCCGGAAATCAGAGTACGGATAATGGGTAGTGCCATTTTTTCTCACTTGGAGATGGCAAGGCCATTTTTAGCATGACTTTGTGTTGTCCAAGGCCTCAAAGAGAAGTATACACATGCAAGTCTTTTTCGTTTTTACTAAGATAGTAATCCATTTGTCCTGCATCTCTTACAGCATCTGACATCCTGTTCCAAAAGAAGGAAAGAAGAAGAGGAAGTATCAACCGCAATTTTGCTGGTGATTACATTGGATATGGAGACAACCCGGCGCTTAGGGCATTAGTTGGTATGTCGACTGATTGACAAAACGATTTCTTATGACCTCCCAGTTCAAACTGGTAGTCATCATGTTGATTAGATAGCGTCATTCTAATTATCAAAACAAGCCTTAATTGGAAGATGTGAATGATTATTACTAGGTGTATATTGTGCATATAACTTACTCAGAGTAAGTAATTCCTGGACCAGAACATTTTATGGCATGAAAATAGAGTATTAATCAACAAAAGACGTGAAAGTTTACAATGCTTTTAGAGCTCAAAATAATATGCTTCTTAGCTAATGCAAATTTGTTCTCAATCTAGTTCTCTCACAAGGAAAAACATAATGACTTAGCTATACACTGTACTTTGTCTCACTAATTCAACAAATTGTGAAATTAGTGAACCCAAAGTGCAGTGCTCGAAATAGAAAATAAAAAATTAGACTGCCATCTAAAATTTGTTTGGCCATCCAAATAAACATTTCACTTTTCGTTTGGCAATCCAAATATGTTTTGGCCTGCCAGTTGGCCAATTTGGCCTGCATTTTGGCACTTGGCAGGCCGCTATTTCGAGCTCTGAAGTAACCTAAAATTAAAATAAATTTTCATAATTTGTTAACAGTGATGTAGCTAAAATTTCAAACAGGCGGAAATTTGACTGCTATGGATGGATAGTTTTGTGGCATACAAGTCTTTCTCAGCCGGTAAATTTGTTGCTCCAGCCAGTTATTTTTGCGGGCTTATGGCTTCAATCTACATCCCTGGTTAAAGTTGTAACATGTTTAGCCAATGCTACAAAAATATGAAGCTGCATCTTGTGAATAATACCTTTCTGTTCTTTATATAACAGAGAAGCGTGAGAGAATTGAATTTGCTGCCACAGTTAACAAGTATGACAGGCGTTTCAAGGTCACCAAAAGGGATCTACTTCTCTCTAGCAAACACATTTACCTTATTGGCAGGGAAAAGGTATGTCCATCAGTGCTTGTATGGTTATTCTATGATAGGATAGTGAAATCATGTACACAGGATAATATGCACTACCTAAAGCGTCAGGCAGATACAATATGTGACAGTGAGTTACTACTTATTTCCAGATGGCTAAAGGACATTTCATGACTTCAACTTCAACATTAGGGTTAGGGTTATGGTTAGAGATAGGGTTTAGCACCCTAACACTATCCTTATCCCTATCCCTAATTTTGTAGCCGAAGTCACAAAATGTCATTTATAGCATCTGGAAACAACCATGACCGTGACCGTGCATCACCGTGACCTACTTCAACTTTGAAGTTTGTTTATAAGTTTATAAGTCTGTTTTGCATGTGTTTTGTTTCTATCAATGATACCTTACTAACGAGATATAAGAGAATATAGCCGTCATAAGTAACTTACATGAATGCAAAGCAACAGCGTCTGTCTGGAGAGTTGATTTCACTAACAAATAGTTTATGTTATGTTGTCAAGTTGTAAACTGTTGAGTTCCAACTGAAGTTATGTATTTCAAAGTATTGTCTCACAAAAGGTTTTATTATTTTTTATTGTCTAATAATATTTATTGGTAAATATTTTGTTGTAGGTCAAAAAGGGACCAGAAAAGGGCAAAGTATACGAAGTTGTGAAAAGAAAACTGGAAATGGCATCAATTGGATCAGTTTCTCTCAGGTTTGTAACCATCATTTGGTTTGTATTGTGATTTGATTTCACCTGTTATACATTTGTACATGTCTTGAGGCTGCTTTTTGAAAGTTCAAAACATTGTTCCCAACTACTGCAGCGATGTAGCTAAGATTTCAAACAGGTGGAAACTTGATTGCTATAGGCGGGTAATTGAGTGCCAAAGGCATGAGCTTCTAGTGGGGTCTAGGGACATACATATTTTCGCAGCCGGTAAATCGTCGCTTCTGCCAGTTATTTTTGCTGGCTTCCGGCCTCAATCTACATCCATGTACTGCTATAACTTGTTTCGCTTCTTTCCACCAGCCCACAGCAAGATGACTTTGTAGTTATTCACATTCCTGGCGAATACGACAGTGTCCTGGAGACAGTCTTCAAAACTGAGTTCCTAACACTTCTCTCATCCAAGTTTCAAGACGAAGTTAGCAGACAGCTTCGAATAAACATCAATGCCAAGTAAGAACTTGTCATCTGTTTCATATGACCAGATTAAAGGGGTTATGTCACGGCTATTTAAGGCATTTTTGAGATGTACGAAATTCTCCACAAATCGAAGGAAATCTAAAAATAACAGGTTACCGAAGTTTTTTGCATGAAGATTTTGTGAAGACTGAGCTCAAACTTGGATCTCAAGTCCCAACACTCGCATTGACGTCGTTAGCAACTACCGTGTAGGACTTGCAAAGAAAAATCATAAAAACAAAACCCACATTTTGCACTTTTAATTACTTACTATAGGAGCTCGAAGGGAAGTACAAAACTAGCAGTAAGCCTAGTTGTCCTGCACAGAGCAAAACTCAACGGTTTTACACAGACAGAGTGTGATAATTAGCATTTCGTCCCTGCGAAAGATACACAAATCTATAAAATTTGGCCATTTTCTCTTATTTTCTATGACATAGTTAGGTTATCCCAAATTCGAATTTTTTTTTTCTGTCAGACAAAAAAAATTGCCTAATCGCAAAAAACATTCCTGCAACATTTATGTCCTACACTGCATACTAGATGAAAAATGCACTTTCTAGGACTTACTCCTTATCATTCAATTTTAGCATCACGTTTACAGTGAAGAAAGAAGGCTGGGGTGGTGGTGGAACAAGACTGATGGCATTTGCACCTGGTTCTGGGGACTTCCCATTCCTGAAGCCTTCAGGAAAGACTCTGAATGTCGCAATTGGGCCAGGGTTGCCTAAAGACACACGTAAGACACTAATAAGTTTGTATTAATAGTTACCCTGCTCAGTATCAACAGCAACCTTCCATGTTATCGTATTAGTAGAGAGCACAGTTTTAAATTCTATAGTTTGAATAGATACCAAAATTATTCCAGCTTGAAAGTCAGTTAGTTTTGTGATTATTCGAATGTACAGGTAATAATAATAATAATAATAATTTAATAATTGCTATAGCGCTATGTACATATACTGATCAATAGCGCTTTACAGCACGCTTTACAGGACTTATATAATAAAGTAATCTAAGGTAATTACGTAGAACTAGTACTATAAAATAATCAATACTAAGATTGAATATACAACGTATTTAAATACGTATGGATTGAAAACCAAACTTCATACATATGTAAGTACTTATATAATAAAGTAATCTAAGGTAATTACGTAGAACTAGTACTATAAAATAATCAATACAAAGATTGAATATACAACGTATTTAAATACGTATGGATTGAAAACCAAACTTCATACTTATGTAAGTACTTGCTCAAGAACAACCAGAGTTGTCCACTTTAAAGGAACACAACCAAAAGTTTCCGTTGTAGTAGCTCATCTGTGATCAGTGACTGAATTCCATGCCCTGTTATTTTAGTTAATACTGGAACTTTTATTTACAAAATTTGCATTGTGAAACCTGCCTAAATGTGCAAGTGACATCGATGGAAATTTTCGCTGTAAATTTAAAACCAAGATACTTGCTTTGCCTCAGTAGTAATTATATCATTGCCTAAGTCAGTGCAAGCACTCTCTTATTATTTCTCTCCCTTTCTCCTCTCGACCAGGGCCAGGCAACCAGAAACCTGCTGTCTATAAAGCTCCTAGTGCAGGCAGATCACACCGCCCTGCACCATCTGGTGCCCCTGCCCACTATCAGCAACCAAAAGTGGGGAACAACCACCGGGCGCGGTCAACATCATCACTCAAACGGTACCAGACCAATCAGAAGCAACCGTCCAAACTGCCAAGTGCTGGAGCGCACAACAGAGCTAAAGGACCTGCAAGTGATATCTCTCATGCAGCATTTATGCAAACACCAGAGTCGGGAGTTTGTGGGTAAGTGAGATTGCAATTCGTTTTGTATTGCGATTTTTCATTCTTTAAAAGATAAATGACACAAATAAGTAAACATAACATCGATGTGATGGTGAATTCTCAATACCATAGCAACTCGATTGGTTCATTCAAGCTGAGCTGACTTCAAACATTTATTTCCATCGAGCTGATGCGCAGCATTTTCCAATATTTGTAACACTGTTTTTGTTTCTCGATAAAAAATATTTGAACCACATATTATTCTGGAGTGAAATATTTCAGTGAACGAGGTGGGCTCGCTACATTTGGTGCCATTTCACGAAGATGTAAATCAGCAACAAACCTGAGATAGATTTGTTTCTGCATAAAAGTTAGAAGTGTTCAATGTTTTTTGTGCAATTGCCTCTTGGAAAGTTTTAACTTAAAAGTGTTTACAGTTTCGATTTCTCGTTTAATACATTTGATATTGATGTGTATTGTTTTAGGCTGGATTGAATATATTGATAGTGGGCTGTTTGTCAATGTAAGCCAGAGCCAACATCTTTAAAGAGACATAAAGTGAATGGTTATGTCATAGTTTTTGTGAACAGGTTCAAAGGCTAGAAGATGTTTAGTTTTGTCAAAGCTGTGTTGTGCAGCTCAAGGAATTGAGATTTATATGAATGCCAAGCCACTTTGAGTGTCCTTGATGTCCGATGCTCAAACTAGAACTGTCAAATTGTACAAATAACTTTACAACGGTTGTTTTTTGTTCCCCACTTTCCTGAGAGCTCCTCTTTCAATTCAGTCGAGAAACGAATTTCCCGTGCTCAGCTCAACATTTCCACTAGCTTGTAGATTTGCAGCATGCCAGTATCCAACAGATCTAACAGCCATATGACGATGCATTGAAATTTGAAGTTGAGTCCTTATTTGTTTGGCCGGATTTGTTTACTATCCTGCCAATAGGTTGTGAAGGCAAAACTTATATCTCCTCAGTTCTATTCCACTTGCCAAGTCTGTCCTTTGACAATGCTTAGCTCTCTTCCACAGTGAAATCTTAGATCAGAGTACCAATACTTCGGGGATTACTCTTGAACCATGTGGTAAATTAGAAGCACTCTAAACTAAACCAGATCAGGCTTACAGTAAAGGAACGAATAATCTGTGCATTGACTACTTGTGATGCCATAGTAATCACTACAACAAGCTGTACTTTCAGATGCCTTCACTGTTTTCTTGGAATGGTCAGTATCTGAGATACTACAATAACAACAAAACGTTCAAGAAAATAAAATGTAAATTTATTTGTTTATCAAGTTAAAAGGAAATGTAAAACAATAGTTTGACGTTCAACTTTGTTGTCAGTTCATGACATTCAACACCGTAGTATAACTTGCTGTGACTACCCTTCCTTTTGTTCGCACTGCACATACATATCCTGAATATAGAATCCTCTCATAGAGGGCGTACTTGTATACCAGTACAGAATCCTCCCATAGAGGACGTACTCATATACCAGTTAATGTAAAATAATGTAAGTACCATCAAGATACAGATGTGGTTAATGCAACAACTTGTAGTTGTTTGGAAATGCAAGTTTTTTTCAGGTACAGCTTTTTCAAATTTCCTGTTTTTACACTGAAGGCTTAAACATGTTTTGTGTTCCAGTGTTGACATCATGATTGATAATACACATTTGGGAAATATCTCACTTCAGCAGTCTCACAACAACTGGCAGACTGCACAGCTTAATTGCAAATTATAATGCTTTGGTTTAAAAATATTTCCATCTCATTTGTTTAGTTCAGATGAAACCTTTGTTCAAATAGACAGAACTGCTGCTGATGGATGAAGGATGATAGAGACGATTTCGCTTAACTGTCTAAAGCGCGTTGTCATTGTAATATTATTGCACTGTCAAAGCAGCTTTTGACAAATAGCCTATTGACCGATCAGAGATGGAAATGGATGCGTGATTGTGTGGTTCGCTCACGCGAGTCATTGTCATTGCATTTGCGTCAATGTTTAGACAGTCAAGCGACATTGTCTCTATTTATTTCTTGATAGATTGTCTACATGACAATCCTGTCCTCTTTCTCTCCCTTCCTTTCTCGCTTGCCAGCTAAACCTCCTCACTTCGCATAGACAGATCTCTGTCCCTTTTTCATTCTTTACATTCCTTACTCCCTCCCCTTTATGGCTTCACGTGGTCAATTATTGAGTTACCAGGTGTTATGTTTGAATGAAGACCAGACAATCAATCCTGTTTCTATATCAGGCCACAACAAAACATCACTTTACCTGAACGCTCTATTTTACTCTGTTAACACTATATTGTCAATCTGTATTAAGTAATACTTATACATGTACATGTACATGCCTGTGCACTGTTCTGGAGAATATTCTTGGATGTATGTGTTTCTGTTTGTTTGTTTGTTTGTTTGTTGCATTGTTTTGTGTTGTGTTGCGTTGCGTCGCGTCGTGTCGTGTTGCGTTGCCTTGCGTTGCGTTGCGTTGTGTTGTGTTGTGTTGCGTTGTGTTGTGTTGTGTTGCGTTGTATTGTGTTGTGTTGTGTTGCGTTGGGTTGTGTTGTGTTGTGTCTTACTTGAGGAGGACCACAGACCACTATTACTCATTCATATGGGTTTATTTCTTATTAGTTTGATTCTGTTTCTTCTTCCTTTATTCTCAAACCAAATGCTCTTCTGCCAGTTGACAAACAAGTTTAATTACGTGCACATTCATTTGGAACTATTCAGGAATAAGAATAGCCAGAGCAAATCAAAATAAACGTTCATGTGAGAGCTATTTTTATTCTGGAATACTTGAAGTTGATTCTGGTCTAGGTGATCAGAATGTATCTATCATATTCCTATTCTGAAATATAAATATCGCAAACCCAAGCACTTCTTCATGCTCGAACCTTGTGCATTGTTTATTTTGCGGCAATATGCAAATTTGGTTTATTCCTTAATTCTGGAACATTGAGTCTTCGAGTTGATACATATAATTAGTATATACCAAGCCAGCGAATAGTGCTTTTCGCACGCTCTGATTGGTTAATCAGGATACAGATATTCAGTGATATTCATATCCGGCCATTCATGCATGAACGAGACAAAATGGCGTCCCATTTCGCTGCCGTCTCGGATGTATTTTTTCAGTTCTATATGAGAATTGAAACAGGAAATATATATTTCTATGTCTATGGCTATTCACTGGTTTGGTATATACTAA
>JANUFV010007796.1:0-12187 GCA_024757865.1 Epizoanthus scotinus
CCATACCATACCATACCATACCATACCATACCATACCATACCATACCATACCATACCATACCATACCATACCATACCGTGTATAAATTGTAAAAACATTGTGGCAGATTTAAAATGACAAATGATGATAAATAAGTCCTTTGTGGATGAACATGACACTTCTAAGTCCAAAAGTTTGTCTCAAATAAACTTCAACAGAATGATCAAACTTTAATATGGATCCACAAGGGACTGCAAGATATATAAGTATTTGCATTGAGGATAGTTCAACTGATCAGAAACTACCATAACTATGATAACTTTGAACTTGTCAAACAATCAAGATAACAGTGCTTGTTCAACTCAATTAAGTTTATATTCGAACTAAACTTAATTATATTCACTCTGGTATCAAGCCTTCCACCCTCCCGGCGAAGATTTAAAAAATCAACTTGTAACTGATTATGATCAATCTCATGAATTGCATTAGCAACTAAACGTTAATCGATAGCGTAACTCTCACCAGCATTGGAAGCGTTTGAAGAGTTGCACACTACCCCTGCATCTTCATTGTGGTTGCAGTACGAGTTGAACGCACTTCCATAACTAGGACACTCCTTTAGTGATGCCTCGCTCCCTCGGCAGCTCACCCTTAATTGATTGACTAGGCCCAGTCCTCTTCCAAATTCAGCACAACACGAGGCGACAATTGCTCCACTGAAGTTCAGCTGCCGGCATATTACCTGGGCACTGTTGATATCCCACGAATTGTCGCACACAGTTCCCCAGCGGCCATCGCGAAGAATCTCAACTCGACCAGCATGGGGCGCATCTGATCCAGCTAGCCTAACTTTGGGTGGGACCCCTGTGGTATATTATCAAGCATGCTTAGTGACGTGTTATGAGTAAAGAGAGCTGTTGGCACGAATAATTTGCTCAATAACAAACAAGTTTGTGTCGATAGCTCGGGCTCACTGATTTGATTTAGGTAAGGAACATTTACGATGTTATACATGATTTGAGATTTTCTTCTTCTTCAGTTTGACTTATAAAAGTGTATATCATTTATGTAATTTGGGAGTTCAAAGAACATTGATCGCAAAACTGTGATGTAATTGTAAAATTTAACAAATTAAAATCCTGAAACATCCATGTCCTCGGCGACTGAGAGAAACAAATTGAACAATATAGTTCTTCTATAACTTAAAGTATCTACAGGTACTGAGATAATCGCTGTTAACTGGCAAATTCAAAGCTAGGCCATACAAGCGGTAATATGCTCGCTCCTTCAGATGTTGTTTTCGACAAATATACTCCAAGTTACGATCCCAAGTTCCTATTTTTGTTCATGCAGTTCTAATCTCATTCATTCAATTTCGTCTTCGTCCGCCATTTTGTGCCATTTTTTAGTTTGTATGGAGTATACCGCTGACAACTGATTAGACGTTTTTGGTGGACGTTCGTACCCAGACTCCTGTTCCCCGTTCCCCGTTCCTGGTGAAAATATTTGAGAACCGAGCAATGCAATAATGTCTGTCTGTCTCTTGTATTTAGGTTTTGGTCAGAGGCCTTAGTTATTGGGGACAAAACTGTTTGTAAAATGAGACGGTAATAGGTGACGCATATTATTATATAGTTGTAGTCGGTATTCAACATCAATGTGTTAATACTGAGATCAAACTCCAACGTAAACACTTTGAATTGTATCCTCAAACTCTAGAACAGTTCCGTATAAAATAAACAAACACAAAAGAACAATAACAAACATATAACACAAACCTTCAACGAACTTCTGTTGAGATACTGTCAAGAGAATTCCGATGGTCCATGTTCCCCAAGCAAGAACATTGATATTCGCCATTTTGCCAAAGGCTTTCTTTGTCTTGTAAGTTACTTAAAGTAGAACAATACAGGGATTTCACTTACTTTTATCGTTCATTTGGTATATATAGAAAGATCACTCCATTTCTTATACCACTAACGAACCTCAAACATTTGAGGCAGACTCGAAACCAAGGCTAGTTAGACTGAAATTTTAAAAGTGATGTAAATCAACCGAGTACACAGCACAATATTGTACTGACATGCTAGACTGCTTCCCTCTTTTGTTTCCTCTCATTATGAGGACTGATTGAGGTCAGAATATATCTTGTGTTCGCCTTGCTTGAGTGGCAATTGTTGTTATTACTGACACAATTGTGGTAGCACGCATGCATTGATCATGTAAGCAATAAGAAATAATTTAATTATGCAAAACATGAAATCTGAAAAATGTTTTTTACGCCTTGAGTTTAATAATTTTATTTCTGCTAATCTGACTGAATAAGAACCGTACATATATAAATGATAATAAAACAAACAGTTATCAATAGATATGTTTGAACAATAAATTTTTGAAATCCTCATACTCGATAATGTGTTTAACTTTTTCTCCGTAAACATTTCTATTTTCCTTAAACTTAAATCGGTTTAGTTGGGTTATAGTGTGTTGGGCTTGTTGTCAATCATCGCAGCCGGCTGGGCTGAATTGCGAAAGACACAGCTCACGAGGTCGAACCGAAAGCATGTATGCGTCAGGGTACGAATTCTACAAATAAATCTCGTGAACTATTCTCAATGTTTGCTGTACATGACATAAGTCGAATGAGTATTTCTGGTTGTGATATTATTTGTGTATATACGTTTATTTCTTAACGTTAACAAATAGAATACGTTTCTGTGTTTCCATCAAGTTATGGTAACACGCAATAGTTGTGGTAGCACGAGCCGAAAGACGAGTTGTGGTAACACGAGTGCAAATTTGGGAGAACAAGAAATAGTTGTGGTAGCACGAACCGAAGATGAATTATGGTAACACGAGTGCAAGTTTGGGAGAACAAGAAATAGTTGTTATAGCACGAGCCGAAGGAAAGTTATGGTAACACGAGTGTAAGTTTGGGAGAACAAGAAATAGTTGTGGTAGCACGAGCCTGTATTTTACTGATATTAAGTTATAATTGTTTAAAGTGTTTAAATTGTCATTACTCGAAGTGATTTCTAAGAAGCCGTAAGTGGAAATTCCAAGACAAGTGAGGTAATTAAAATATATCATACAGAAGGACCGAACGATTTCCGCTGATTGTCTGGTTGACAAATGTGTCATTTGATATTGGTAAAGTTACTTCTGTGCGACAAGTGGACACTTATAGAAAGAAGTATTAAGTCCTTGTTTGGATCTGAAATCGCTGGATCCCTCTCCCTTCGATTTAACTATTAACTATTTTCAACACATTAGCCCTCGCCGTTTATCTTCACAATCACACGTCAAATATCTTTACACTCCTGCTCTAGTTTACCTTTGCTAATAACAGCATTCCTGGAAAGAATCTCACCTCGTGTTTTAAGAACAAGTCCAACATAACTCACACGGTCGTAATTATCGTAATTCCATAGTCGTTAATCAAAGTAACGGTATGTCATGATTAACAAACTGTGGGATCCTGGAAAAGTTCCAAAACCATCATAAAATATTTCTTATTGCTTAATATAAACAATAACAATTGCATGGAAAGCATATTGGATACTGAGAAACGTCTTTATAAAACTCACAATGAACGGTCCTGAACTGAAAAGTGCGCCAGCTATCGTTCAGTTTTTGCCTTCAAAGCAAAACTAGGTATGTCCAGATGCAATGTAGCAAAATGAAAGTCTTATTCAATCTAATTACTCTGAACAAAATCATTGTCTTCATATTCCAGACTAAAGAGCCTACGGTATATAGAGATTCAAAACACTCTAAATTTTAAAAACTTTGGCATGTAAACAAAACAAAAAAAATTTATGTTCTTCGCATTCGATTCAGTATCATTTAGTGCCTTCAAGTTCGGCTGAGTCAGACAACGTAATACGCCACTTTCCTAATGCAAACTTGTTCTCGTTCCAGTTCACTCAAGGTTCAAAATGTAACAACTCGGCCAAGGTTTATCTCATTAATTCAATAAATTGTGGAATTGATGAGCCCTAAGAGAACTGGAACGAGAGGTTTGAGGTTTGAGGTTCAATTGGCAGTTGTATTTGAATCAAGAAATATCAATATTTTTCTTAACTTAGCGCTTGTAAGTCCTGTCAGCAGCGGTATATACTCATTTTGAAAACTCTCCTGAGTCCAGTATCATGATCTTGGTATTGCATTGTGTATATTTAATCAAACGTCATACTTTAGTAAAAGAACTCAGTCTGTATTACGAGGCATGGTAGGTTGTACTTGCGCATAAAACATGACATACAATCACATATTCACGGAAGTGGTAAAGGGGTTTTCGTTGCTTAAATTTGAACATGCGAAAAACTATGACCATAGATATGTGAACTGTAATTGGTGAAACAGAAATGAAGCACATGTATACAGCAGCGAGAAAAACTCTCATCATCATCAATATGCGCATTTGTTGAGATGAACCGTTGCAGGAAAGACGGAATATCGAAAGCTTCAGTTCTTCAAACCAATGCCAAGTAAAGCGAAATGAACAAAGATCCTAACTTGTCCCAAGCCCTTGGCTAAACTAGCAAATTCTAGTTATCGACACTTCAATCCTGGTTAGTTCAGAGTTATCAGACTGATTTAGTGATTTACAGTATAATCGGGAATCACCGAGAAATCCTTAACTAGCTACAGTGCAGTCAGTTTGTGAGCGTATTTTACATCCGCCAGTCCACTATGTGGAATGACCTTTGTATATGTTGTAGTATTAGTCATAACTGCTTTCTTACTTTCAGGACCTTAGAAGCTATTCAAGCAAATAAACCCGCAAAAACATTGAGCCACTCTGCCAGCAAGTACTTTCCTGTTAAAACGCTTGTCTTTCAATGGAAATGCTTGTAAACTTTTCGAGTTCACGATAAATGGTTTAACTTCAAGATGGATTGCTTGACCGAAGAAGAAGGACAAACCAGAAAATTAAGCATTTGCGTTGACTTATCCGACCTTGTGTTGTACAAGTTAATAATTGGTCACAGAGTAGTAGAGCAGGATGAATGAGACTTTTTTGCAATTTAAGATTCTTAATTGTTTGCAGTCAAAGCATTTAGCGGTATCTACTGTAATTGTCAAAAATGTCAGGTAATGTTCTTGTTCCAATCGTTTTAAAAGCAAAACCTCTTGTTGTTTTTTTATCTCATCGCCCAATATGAATTTGCCCTTAGGTTGTGACTTTGACCCAGGCTCTTCGTGCTTTTGTGCTTTGTCGATGTTGTTATTTTTCTAGTAAATTATTGTTATAGTTGTACTTAAATATTAATTGCTTTTCTCTTTTATTGACTCGCAATCATTTTCATAACTCCTTTAAAGGCCACCCGTCTCGACTAGCCCCTATGGTTATTACGGGTGGCCTGCACTCAATATCTGTTAATCTGTGTGTTCAAGATAATGTAATTTACTAAGGACTGCTAAATAAAGATTGTTGTTGTTGTTGTCCATACATAATTATTGGTTTCGAGAAAGAAAACGTGCAGATAGATAAAGTTCGAATGATTCAAAGGTTAATTCATGTTTAAAGAACATTTTCGAAAACCATAAATAATCTTTGTTTTGTCGAGCTCAGCAGCGCCTCAAAATGATATGCGCAACTCCATAATGATATGTGAATGCGCAACCTCATAATGATATGCACAGGCGCAACTTCATCATGATATGCGCATGCACAACCGCATAATGATACGCACAGGCGAATTCCATAATGATATGCCTAGGTGCAGCCCCATAATGATATGCGCATTCGCAACGAAGTTGATAGGAAGTTCGTTTACTAACAGGCGAGCTAGGTTTCTTGTATTAGAGAGGGCTTGATGTAAACGCAAACATTTCACGATTGACTCGGAAGTTTTGGTTAGCGTCTTTGATAACGAATAAAGCTGAATGTTTCCAGAGAACAGCAATTGTTAGTTATATGGCTATTAAAATCACAGACCTTCCTTGTCTTTTGAATGTTTACAAATATATATTTCGACACAAACAAGAAATTGTACGAATATTACTTCAATGATTGAATTGTTTTGTCTTATTTTCGCATATGGTCATAAAACCGTATGCATTGCTTCTGTTTGCGTGTAAGACTTCAAGCGGTCGAAACACGACGACACGCTTCAGTAAAAAGATTATGATACCTTGTTCATTTATGAAATAAACCGCGTATGTTAGTTTAGTCTGTTATATCAAATAAACATGCGTCCGGCAAGATATGATCTATTTGTAACATAGATAATTGAGAGCATAAAGCTGAGTGACTTTAGGAGATGTTCACGAGCTGTTTAATAACTACGACTAAGTAGGATATAATACTTGCATTGTACCAAACAAAAGAGCCATAACGACCAGCATTCACGAAGAGCCACTGTGCTCAAGTTTATAACAGAACCGATTTAGAAAAAAATTAAATTTTTTTTTAATTCCATTGTCAAAAAGCGCGAGTTTTCACAAGTCGGCGAAACATAGTTTTGAAGTTCTGAATATGAAACAAGAACTAGAAAATCTAACAAATGCCGATTTTACTTGTTATAAGACTGTGCTGGGGATGGGTTGATATTGATTCAAGTATATTTTATATAGATTTTTAAGAACACAGTAGCATCGGTGGCAAAATAGTGCGAGGTAATTTGTGGCTGCTTCTTACTCGGGTCACAAATAAAGCGAATCCAAGATGGATGTTATTTATAATGTTCAAATTGTTCAGTGCAGCTCACCCCACCAGGCAAGATGACAGCTATACCATGCGCAAATGACCATCCTTACTCCCGTAGTAGACCGAATTGTAACAAATACGACATCAGGACAAGGTTGATTGACAGCATTAATAAAAAAAACGAACCCAAAACTGCAGTTTTCTACAGTTACGATGACTTACTATCGGAAGTTCGAAATCGTATTACATTTAATATCAATACAATATTTAACTAGTAGCGTACTACAGTCATTTCTTCATATTTACGTTTCTTAAACGAAAACCATTCTCCAAGCCCGCAAAATCAGCTAAATTCATATGTTCAGATGTTTATTGTTTCCATAAAGTATAAAACAAAAACATAAACAACACGGAATGTATATATTAAGTGATGGGTCCAGGCGAACTGTTGAATAATTTGGGTGGCATCATAAAAGTGGTTTCATTGAATAAAGTTTCGGACATTATAATCTCATGTATGATACAGTTGTTCTGTTGATACTCGTTCTTTGGTGTGTTTTCTGATCAGAAGCCCTTTTAAGAATTGGTAATTATGAGGTATCTTTGTTCCTCTCTACAGTTCAGCCTCGAGTCGGCCTTAGCCATAGCTCTTGATTCAGTTCGTCTGTATAGAAAGTAAACCAGTTTTCTGGTTTTAAACACTTACATATTATTGTGTCTATTCGTTTTAATGCCAGTTGAAAGTAGTTAGCTCAAAAACATTGTAATTAGGCCAGCTTGTAATGACGACATTACTTCTATTTATATTTATGTTCATCAAGCAATACATTCAAAATTATACTCCAAAAGCAAATAAACAAATAATGACGAATTCGGATTTACTAACTCAGTAGGTAATGGGTAAAATAAGGTAAAATCTGCAATTTGTAAAGTTTGAGGATCAAATGGTACATGGTTAGGGCGACATTCTAGAATTGGACATATAACGACCCTGTGTATATACGTTCAAAGCCAAGGAATATGGCGAAGGTCTAAACTTTTCATTATAATACACCGCAGATTTTAAGACTACAGAAGTTTAATTGCAAAATATTAGTATTGTTTATCTCTTACCTTACAGTTCATTTTCTGAAAACAGAGACACACTCCAGTTTTCACCGATCAAAGTTGCAGGTTTTAAAACGTTTCAAATTCCGGTTGTGGAAATCATTCCAGTTTGTCAAAATGTTATGCAATGATAATCACGAACAATATAAGAGATAAGGTAAGTTCACGATCAATTCAAGGGTTTGTTCCTTTGTTGTTGTTCAATACTGATCACAACCCACAGGCACTATTGTTATTATATAATTTGATGAGAACCAAATATCTGCTCCGTCGCAACATCGCTATAAATAGAGTTTCAACGAAATGTAAATTTACAGCTGGAATCCAGTGCAGCGTTGTTTTTAAACAAGGAACGGCTCCAAAACAATAGTAGAAATGTCGCATCTCAGAACAAAAATTGGTGGATATATTACAAACTTGGTCATGCATTTCAAAACAACTAAAATCGAGTTTCTTGAAGAAGTCTTCAGACATCAAATTATTTCTTCAGAAACGACCTGGCGCAGGTTGCGCATAACAATATATAAATACAACTTCAGTGATTACCAATTTTTGTAAATGTATTGGTTACTAGCTTTACCATTTTTAGAAATACAACTCAAACCCCTTCCGTTGTTTCTGTTCCGGCTAAACTTACCAAATTATCTGACATGAGCTCTTTATGTTATCTGTAATGAAAGACCTAAATCACGTGAAAACATTGCCATGGCAACGTACTAGATCCGATAAAACCTACGGCATCTTATCTAACGTGCGAGAATTTTTCCCGCCTTTTTAATAACAACAAGCGCGCTCACAACATTAAAACTTGACACTAGTCCAGGGCTGGTCAACTTATTCGAAAAAGAGAAAGGAGAAAAATAGACCCTGTTTTATGCTCTTTGTTTTGAGTTGATTTATAAGCAAATATAGTCACATTTGGGATTGAAGTGTGAAAGTGTATATAATAATAATAATAATAATAATAACTTTATTAGATTCTCACAATGGGTTTTTCAAACCTAATTAACAATAAATTAAGCGGTGATAGAAATATAATATCAGTCTATATATATACAATTAAAAATCTAATTAAAATATCTAGTAAAGAGGAATTTCCTCAGTTCACTCTTGAACGTGGACAGAGAGCTGGTATTAGTGATGACGGACGGGAGAGAGTTCCATAGACTGACCGCGCGGTATAAAAATGCGCGCTGTCTTGAGACAGTTCTGTATGCCGGGATGTTTAGGCAATTCATATAGAATACTGATTGATATTCAAGGTGAGTTATCTTCACATTGCCTTTGTTACTAATAATCCTTTAGGACAGTTGGATACTGAATAATCTTGCTGTGATCATTTGTTGGTTAGAATTCCTTGTTTTATTTGGATGTTTTTATCAAAATTGCGGTATTCACAATTTAGCGGGAACTGCCAATATATTGCCACCATTGTCCTAGGTTTCCAACTGTCGCTATGTGGCCATTCTATAGTTCCAACTATCGCAGATGACACTATTATATACATGACAATTCATTCCGAAACTGACACCCAAACTCTACAAAGCGATTTAGACCAACTAGCTAACTGGGAAAAGCTATGGAAAATCAGTAAAGTTCCATCCAGAGAATTGTGAAGTACTTAGAGTCGGACGCAAGCATACTTTGGTATACAACGATTATCTACTCCATGGGAAAGTATTGACGTCAACAAATTCAGCAAAGTTAAATCTAGGAATTAGCACTGATAACTTCCGACCTGCGTTGGAACAAACATATCGACAACATCACCAACAAGGCTAACAGGACCCTGTGTTTTCTCAAACGGAGTTTAAAGATCAGTTCTACGTCAGTCAAAACCACTGCGTATCACACCCTGGTTCAGCCAAGTTTGGAATATGCCTGTACTGTCTGGGATCCTCACACACAAGAAAATATTGATCAACTCGAAAGTGTGCAAAGACGAGCAGCTAGGTTTGTTCATCACGACTATGGGTACAAGTCGAGTGTATCAAACATGTTTGCAAAACGTTAGTGGGACTCTCAAGATTCCAGACGTTAGACCCAAAGACTCACTACCATGTACAAGATTCACAGTAGTCTGATTGAACATGGGAGCACAGTCCAAAATATCCCGGTACCAAAGAGCTTCGAGGCACGTTATTTTGCAAGCAATATGAAGTGCCAGCTTAGCGTACAAAATACCACATGTACTCGTTCGTACCACGAACATTGCGTGCATGGAACATCCTCCCAAACTCTGTTGTAGAAGCCCGGCCCAAGTGTGGATTCTTTCAAGAGTAAATTATGGGCCCACGATCATAGCCGCTAACTCCCGTGTTTTAGAACTCAAACTTCCAATTTATTATGTAATTTTTCTTATTATAATTTAATCGATATATTGTTCAATTTAATTACAAGCACAGCAGCCCTACACTAGCACTATCGCAGCACTAGCACTAGCACAGCACTAACACTAGCACAGCTCACGAGAATCATCATAATGAAGAAGGTGGGGTAACCAGGGAGAAGAAGAAGGATTATTGCATAAACAAATAAAAGGTGCCCAGTGGGGGCGGGGTAATAGTTTGCTCAACTTTCTGTTCTCGATATTGAAACATAAAACAAGAGGCTCTCATACAAGCAACTAAATATGTTGCTTACTAAGCAAGCAGGACGGGTGACGCCTCACGTTCAACCAAAGTAGGAACTAATCTCTTGACTTAACACCTCGCCTAACAGACAGGCAGGCCAAAAAGACACCTCGCGCTCAACCAAAACGGGAGCTAATCGCTCAATTTAACACATCAACTAACAGGCAGGCAGGCCGAAATGACGTCCACGCTCGACCAAAACAGAAGATAATCACTTGATTCACCCTGATAAAGGGAGCTACCTAGTCAGTCTAATGCCTCGCCTAACAGGCAATGTTAGGAATTATAATAATCAAGTGAGGGTTAATCACTCGGTTTAATAGCACACACACCAGGCAGGCTAACCGACGTAGAGAAAGAAAGCAAAATATTGATTGAATCGAATTTGCATCAACAAATATTTCATTTTTTCTGGTGTACTTTACATTAACAAAATAAGTTAAAACAATATGTCACATTTTACGTTATTACATTTAGGCTACAGATCTTTGTCTTAACGGATTTATACATTTTGTATCAAAAGTGATTACATGTTGCGTTAATTTTGATACATTTTGTGTGAAAATGTATTAAATTTTCATTGATATTATCTTTACATTTTATTGGGTAAAGAGACCATCAACCATACAAATATTTTCTTAGTTAAGCTAAAACATTTCCATAAAATTGCAGACTCTTATCATAACTGCCAATACAAAATCTTTCTTAGCAAGCTATTTTTTTCATTACTTCAGTGTTCCTCTAATCTGTGTACAATTCTACACCTTTTAGGAAGAGAACTTACGTAGCGATACCTCGCCATAGTTGTGACATCACTATGGACACTATCAGCATCACGGGAGCTTCAATCCCCAGATAAGCCATCATATGTGGATAACCCAGGTCAACCAGGTGACGTAACTTCAGAAGCTAACGGGGAGTTCGGAATACCCAACCCTACTTACAATCTCTCCATTGGTGAGGTGAGACTTGATAAAGAGAAAGATCAAGAGCAGACATTCCAAACGAAAGCAGTGGACGAAAGTTGGACTGTTGGAGACGTTACTGATGATGAAACTGGCGTTTAAAAACCATTAACATGTAAGGGGTGTTGACGTAGGGACAGACGCTTGGGTGCTCACATGAACACATGTAGTGCAGGTAATTTAAGTGGCTGTGCATGTACAATATATTTACTTGTAGGTTGCATTTACATCCACGCTTAATTATCCCAAAATGCTTTGCGAGTGTAATTGATTCCTCGGAACTAAATCTAGTGAGGATCAGACCGGAAAATAATGTTTTTAAATAGTTTCTAATGTTATTTCGTAATCTTTCTGCAATAAATGAGAATATGCAGCCTCGTGTTAACTATGTCAATAAATATGTAAACAACTACAAAGCATCGTGGTTATAAATGGTCCTTTAATTAGAATATGTGCAAAAGGGTGCGCAAGACAAGAGGGTAGTAAGTGTTTCGATTACCCATTAAAAATGGCGCGCTTCAAAATAGATATATTCGTTTCTGCAATATATCGAGACCTGATAAACAGCAGATTCCGTGTACACTATTAACTATAATATGGGACATGATTAATGGCCACGAACAAGCTATCAACATTCTAATAATTATTCCCTAAGCCTGCTATCTTTTTCTAAAAATAGCATTTTTAAAACAATCACAAATTGTAGACTTTGATTTAGGCTTTTAATTATCAAGAATTTAAATGGTTTATTAAACATTTGAAATGGAAAGTTTTAGTAATAGTAATAGTAATAGTAATAGTAATAGTAATAGTAATAGTAATAGTAATAGTAATAGTAATAGTAATAG
>JANUFV010007907.1:0-12185 GCA_024757865.1 Epizoanthus scotinus
TAGTAGTAGTAGTAGTAGTAGTAGTAGTAATAGTAGTAGTAGTAGTAGTAGTAGTAACAGTAGTAGTAGTAGTAGTAACAATAATAGTAGTAGTAATAGTAGTAGTAGTAGTAGTAGTAACGGTAGTAGTAGTAAATTGAAAGTCCACGTTACATTTCTAAAATAGGGCAAATTCGAGGTTCTGTATTGTTTTCAAGGCAGCTGCAGTTACAATACTAAAAGCTTTATGTTACCTTAATTTTATATTTTAATATTCCATTTGTAATTATAACTTTCAACGAACCAATTTTGACATTGTTGCATGAATGTTGAACAGAGTCTAGGAAAACAGTAAGTCTATCAATACCTACCTTGTTTTCATTCTGACTTTCTTTCAACGAACATAGTTTCCTGGCGGTGACTTTACCATAAGTACAACAGTAGGTATAAAGACCAGTTTAACTGTTACTATGAAGATTGAGCATGGACTCCTATCAATAAATTCGGCGTACCTTGGCGCAAAGTTCAATGCGGAAGTAAGTTTATCATCCAGAGCAGAAGTCAGAGGCAAAACAGCGATGTAAGTATTTCTAATAGACGATGTATAATTGTAAAGAAATATCATAAAATATTATCATAAAATATTATATTTTATGATATGTATTATGTCAACGTCTATAAAACAATAACTAACTGTTGAACCTCACGTATCATGCTACTTATATATATTCTTCTGAATTCTTTTGATAGACAAACAAAACATTCCGCAAAATACATATAAAACAGTAACTCATGCACTATCAGTAAGGTCTTATATTTTTTTTAACAATTGACCAAATGTGAATTATTATCTTTTTTACTGAATTGTTAGCGAATTATTCATAAAAGTGATACTATATGAATGCACGGATATATTGAAGGTAAATTTTTAATCTATATAATATACTTTAATGTTTTCTCAATTTATTCTGATCATTATTGTAATACATAACTGCACATAAGAGAAACTGTGAACTCTCGTAGCCCTGTAATTTCCATTCACTTTCCTTGTCAACGACACTTTGTACGGTAATTATTGTAAATATTTCCTGTCCGATTGTAGATTTCGTACATTTTACGAAACCAATAAATCACTAAGAATGAATGTAGAACAAAAAAAGACCAAGCAAAGAGGAAAAGTATCTAGTTATTTATCAAGCAAATCAAAGCATATGTCCCAAACAGAGACCCACTCCTTTCACCAGACACACCCAGCTTTCAGTAGGTAATACTATATTGAGGTTACAAAGTATTGTATAATCTGATTAATACGATTAATATAATATTTTATTAGTAAAGCGTTTCTCAACACTCCATACATGGTTATACCTGACATTGAAATAAAATCAATCTGGATACGGATTTGCGCCCCTATTGGTTGTGTGTTCATCCCTGCTGCACTATACTTGCGAGCTACTCTCGAATCTTTTGCAGCAATTCATGTAAGTATACAAGTATGTATATATTGGTTATAATAGTAATCTTATATACTTGATTGCTTTCTTGCTTGCTTGCTTGCTTGCTTGCTTCAGATTGCTTGATTGCTTGATTGATTGCTTGCTTGCTTTCTTGCTTAGTAAAGGAGTTAGACAGCTGACGTTGTACCAACATCTATTTTCTAACTTAATGGATAGGAAGGTATAAATATATTTTGCCAAGGAAGAAAATTGGGAAGTGTAATTTTATACTTAGTACGATTAGTTTTGTAGTTATTGTAGCTGTTAACATAATTAGTTTAATAATTACCGTATTTTATTTCTTTATGTAAAAAGAACATAACCCATCTGGAACTGTGTGATATAAATGTTATTATATTTATTGTTGTTGTTGTTGTTGTTGTTGGTGGTGGTGGTGGTGATGGTGGTGGTGGTGGTGTTGTTGTTGTTGTAATCTTGTTATTATAACAATGATTGGGCGTAACTAGTTGAATGCGGGGGTGAAGGTAGACCAATTTATTGTAATTGAGTGTGATAGGATCTTACTCCTTTATTTGTGCAACATGGTGACTAAAATAGGCATTGTTTTAATGTAAAACTTAGTTTATTTGTCGGTATTAAAAAACTGATAGGAAGTTATTTGCAGAATTGTACACATTTTAGGAATCCTACTGATGATCAGTTACTGTTTATTTCAAGGAATGTTTTGTTTGTCTATCTGTACAATTCACATTTAGTTTATTTAGTGCTAATATTCTGGTTCTTTTCTCAGTCACAAGTATCAATGACAATCAAAGCAGGAGCTACTGTGCAGACAAAGCTAGAAGCAGGTTGCAGCTATACAGAGTCAAACAACATCAATTGCCATTTTGAGAAGGGAGTATGTTATATTGCCACAATCTTTAGTTTTCTTAGAAATTATTATAAGAAACTGTTGAAGGAAAAACTACATTAATATTTTACAGAAATAACGTCTTTAGAGTAAAACGGATAATTCTTCGTTCATATTTATATTTATATTTATTATTATACCATAGCATTTATATAAATTAATAATAATGATAATTTTATTTATATAGCTCCATTTATACTTGGAAACCAATACCGCTTCACAATGCTACTTACTATTAATACAAAATTTAATAATCTAACCTATATACAATAATAAAACATTGGTATTACCGTAAAGACTAAAATGAACGCTTAAAAATATGAGTTGGTCTATGCCATAAGCTTGTACATATTGAAACTGAAATTCTTATGTATGATCACGTTTAATGCTATATATGGCATGTTAATTTAAAAACACATTAGCAGAAGAGGTGTCTGGATTTAACTTGGCTATGTCAAAGAAGACTAAGCCGGCTACGTTAGTATTAACGAGCTAGATATATTTCAGTTTTTGAACCGAAATGCTGAATAGATTTTGTCAACCGACTAACCGTTGAATGTGTGACTACTGAAACTAGTACGCAGAATGGTTGGAATTACACTTGCATGAGTAACCTCTGATTGGTCCAGAGGTTGCATAATTTACACTAGCATTTGCAGATGATTTGTCTGAGGTCACTCGAGGACTCACTCGTGCTACGCAAGATATCTGATTGCCATCGCAACCTCTGAAAATGCGGAAAGGAAAGACTGATTACTTTTCTTAACTTGTTTAAAATAGAGGCAATATACCTATAGCAATAGAACTCCTACAGAACGTTTTAACTAGTACATTTTATTTAGAAGCTACACATATCTAATATCTTGTTTATCCTTGCCATTTCAGTTTAGTTTTACTCCAAGTCTTACAAGCAAAGTGGATGCCGAAGCTGGAGCCTTCGTTTCACTGAAGCTGTCTCCAGCATTGGTCTTTCGACTTCCTACGGTGTCAAAGTCTTTGAAAAGTTTGTTATCTCCACTTCCAGGATTCATCAAAACGAAAAGTAATTAGCGAAAGTTACATTGTTACAGTTACAGTATAATATGTTCAAACAAAATCAATATTTTATTTGGATAGTAATTTAAAAAAGTTACGATAGATATCCTTGGTATGAATATTCTTATATACCACGTTTTTCGTCATCGAATGTACAAAATGTTGTTGTTGATTCATGAGGCGCAACCCAGTGAATCCACAATAAATTTTGACAATGAGAGAAAGAAGTGGTATATAAAGGTATATACCACAGAAATCTATTGTAAAATTGTTTTTTACAGCTACTGTTGTCCATTGTTGTTTACAAGCGTCGCGCGAAATGTCATACAAATGAAACTGTGGTATGTATTTTTATGTACCACGTTTTTCAGCAAATCAGAATGCAAGAATTTCATTCAGTGTTGTAAAAAATTAATAGTTTCACAGGAGCACTGTGTGCACAAAATTAGAGAAACTGTATCTTGTTACGCAAAGGATTATCTGCAAACTGCACAAAAGTGCGAAGATAACTACACTGGTAGATTCACGAAGAATATAGCCAATTCAGAAAACTAAAACTTCCTGTAAGGTACATTCAGTCTACTTAATTGTATCAAAGCTAATGTTAATGCATTGCACTTCTCTTGACATTGGTCGTCTTCTTAGAATTGTCCGTGTGCTTCTTTAATTCATTATAACTTACTTAGATATAACGCGCGCTCTGATTCGCTAACAGACAGAAAATGAGTGTTGTGTAGAAGTGGATGTAAACATTTGCGTAATATAAAACTGCTGTGATATAAATATGCCACAAATTGAAAGCTTTGCATCATGAACGCTTTTCTCGTGCGCAACAACTACTGAAGTGTTTATATTTTCTATTTTTTATTTATGTAATATTTTGCAAATTTTACATAGATAATTTTTACATAAGGTGAACAGGACGAAACAAACTAAATATAGTCAAATGAGATTATACAAGTCAGTTTATATTGAAGAGGCTTCTTGTCAGTCAGTCAAGTATAGAGTTGTAATATATAGTTCAAGTAATAAATATTAATTAGGGATATGATATAAGCATAGCCAGAATAACGTTAGTCTAATGTTTGACAAATATATTATATAAAGCCGAGGAGAGTACATGATGGCATTAAATCGTTTGGAAGAGCATTCCATATTTTTGAACCTTGGTAGAGTACAGTGAATTGTTTGATGTTAGTTCTACAGAAGTGTGATCTATAGGTATATGAGAATCTGGTTTTATATGAGTGAATTTGTTGGCTGGTTGAAAAAAAGGTTAAAGAGTGAGAAAGGAAGGAGCTGGTTATGGTATGAAAACATGGAGCATGAAATTGAAAGTGAAGTAACTTGGAGAATGTCTAGAATTATATTTTATAGACACCAGTAAGCGTTTTATATTACTTAAACAGAATGTGAATACAAGTCTCGTGCTTTTAATGTAAGTAGCCTATACAGATATGTAGCTTCTACTCGAAAAATATCGTTTCAATTTGATTGTCCTCAGTAAGAGATGTAATCGAATATGCGGCATTGGAGATGAGACTGGGATATCCGGTGACTGGAAGACTCGATCTCAAACGTTGTCATGATAAATGCAAAAAGAACCGACGGGACATCATTGCTGTTGTCCCGAGTCTGGATTATGGAGTAATCAAAGCAGACGTCACATTCAGAGTAAAGGGTAAAAAACGTAAAAAGCTGATAGGCGGTAAACATCGAATTGCCAAAGCAAAGGAGTATACCCCGTAAGTATCATATCTATATCTATTTGTTTATTTATTTATAAACTTAGATAATGTAAATGACATGTTTCAATATAGATTTAACAGTTTAATATGGAATAGAGCGATAATATGCAGTATTTAAACGTATACATCAAACACGAGAAGGAGGGTTTCATCACATTTCAAACACCGAGAACAGAGTTAAAAAAGACGACGAAGCGGAGTTTTTTTAAGCTCAAGTTCGAGGTATTTGAAATTTGATGAAACACTCTTTCGAGTGTTTGATATAACTTCTTAAACAACTCAAGTTTTAGTAGAGAAAAAACGTATACAAAACCCAACAGTTTTTCATCACATCATAATTGTATTAATCACTCTGCTTAAATATATAAATTAAACAATTTATAAGATCTTTTTATATAACTATAAATTATGTAACCGTTAATTGTGCAAAAGCTACCCATATTAGACCCGGGCTTTTTTGGGGTGCACGTGTCAAGGCCGGCGGGGGCAAAAAGCGCCCGCGGTCTAAATAGTATACCAAATTTAAGCTCACACGTCCAGTGAAAATTCACCATACATTCTTCGTAAATATTGACAATTTTGAGAGCGTTGGATATTTATTGATGAGATCCCTAAATGTTCGCGTTACTTACCAATGTTGACCTGCTCCTTAAAAAGTGCTAACATCAGTTGCATCAGTTATAAGTTGCACAATAACTATGATGTCATCATATCTCGTTAATTGGTTCAAATGTATTGAAATACCTAGAAACAAACTTAGACGATGAGAAAATGAATCGAAACACAGCAATGATTATGAAATCACATTTACAAATTAACGTACATTTGCAAATTTGGTAATACATGGCGGTCAAAACTTGGTTGACATGGCAACATCAAGTGTAATATCATTGCAAAACAAAATGTTCCCGGATAAATTTGAGGAAAATAAATAAAATCTGCGAAATCGGCGCGGTACTTTACAACTTCTTGCATTTTTCGTCACGTTATTTTTCTTAGGGTTTTTTCATTTTTAAAAATTGTGGAATAAGACAAGTCAAATCTAAAAAGGATTTCATTAAGAAGTTAAGACATTCGTGACAACGTCATTACTACGTTCTCTGTGCGCCGTTTTGGATTTTACATTATCACTGATTGTACAATCCTAATGACGTGATATATTTATTTTAAGTAGGTCAAACACATCGCTGTTTTCTGTAGATATGGTCAATGCAACGTAATTGTGTTCGTAAATTCCATGCTGTAAAATTCAATAAAATGGCAAAAACAACAAATGTTCAAATTTTACCAAATTTGTCTTTCAAAACGAGTTACCCATGGTAAAATGAGTTTTCATAATCAAAATCTAACCATGTCATTTTCTTCTCAATTAAAATTAAGGATGAGGAAAACCTAATAATATGGTGAGCTATCTTGTTTACAGCTTTGCCTTTGGAGTTAATCTATTACTTTTAGTATTGCATTTGCACCACTATTAATATTTCAACTTTTCCACTGTTGTATTTTTATCCGCAATATGAAATCAAAATACTGAAATGAAACTTGAAAGGTAAGTTAAGACACACGGGGAGGTGGTATCTAAATTACCAATTGCCAATGTTTTTTAGTTTCTTTAGCTATATAATAGGCGCGTTGCTTTATGCTGATTAGATGAAAACATGCAACAGTTTTTTGTAGTTTTTTCCAAGTTTTACCCTCTCAAAAGGTTTTCTCTTACTTACATTTCAAGAAAGTTGTTGAAAATTAGCAAAAAGTTTAAAATAAGAAAAATTAAGATGGCGGCTATGATTTGTGTGTGTTCCCACCTGTTGCCATATCGAAGTTAATTGGACAATAGTTGGTATGCAAAATAATAAGTTATGTAGAATAGCTTTGTGGCAAAGTGAAAGCTAGTAGACAGTGTACAAGGATATTTTCAGTTTGTCGCAAAAACAACTTTAAACAATAATACACATTGTAATTCAATTGTAATTCAATCAATACCATATAAAAAATTACAAAAATTAGTTATTAACATGTGTTTTGTTTGAAATATCTTGAAGGTATTGCATCAATCCATGTAAGTTTTTCAAAAAGGTACGTATTTTGAAGGATTGTTTCGATCTAGTAAATTATTCAACATCTCACCTGGCTCTCAAAATATTGGCAGGCAGACTGAGCAGTTTTGCAAGCCAACCGCATTAAAAACAATTCAAACTATTATTTAATTCTGAATAGGCGGATGAATGTCGGGATTGTCAACCTCCAACGTCATCTGCAATACCAACAACAGAACCAAAGTCAACTGCAAAACCAACACCAACACCAAATCCAACGACATCTGCAACACCAAAACCAACTACAACGCCATCTGAAACACCAACACCAACTCCAACGCCATCTGAAACACCAACACCAACACCAACTCCAACGCCATCTGCAGCACCAACAACAGAACCCACCTGCTCGTGTGAAGGAGGTCAGAAGGGAACTGTAACAAATGGCTGTGACTGTCCATCGTAAGTACATGGGAACGGGATGGCTTAAATATCGGTGTTCCACGACGTTGTATTAGAGTTGTGTTATAGTTTAATCGCATTTCATACTCTGATACACACTAGTCTCTAATCACCAGCTTAATGTAGCAACCAACTACAGAGACCATTACAGACCATAGAGACCATACAGACCATACAGACCGTTATTGACCATACACTGCCACAGCATTGTCACTGCCTCTTAATAAATCAAATTACATAAATTAGTATTACATGGCATTTATTATCTCAGGTACACGCCATCATCGGTAATGCAAATGTGCTAATGAAATAACAATGCGACGATTGATTGGTTAACGTCTGTCACGGGACCCTTTGTTTGATTGTCTGTCTTTTCATAATTGTTGCAGCAACACATTTATCCAACTGCTAGCTTTTCCTATTTCACAGCATTTTGCATCAATCTTTGGACAGTTAAGCGTAATTATCTCTAATTTATCCCAGTAATGAGTTGTATATTTGCTTCAGAAAATGCCCAGATGGAAGTTATAAAATGTGGACAAACTACGAATACAAATGTGCTGAGCGTAATCAATGTGGTTTACCGCCCGCCTGCGTGACTGGGCGTAAGGGACCAAAATGTGAACAGCCTGATGTCTTCCTTTGTCCGGGTTTGTAATTTGCTCTTTCGCTTCTATCTTTTTCATTCAAACGTGTTGATGTATCGTAAACATGGCCATATATGCTCATTTATTACCAAATATAATAGTACTAGGCTGTGTAAAAATTGTTCTAGCTATAGCTGTAATATATAGGTAATAATAATAATAATAATAATAATAATAATAATTACTAATAATAATAATACACACCTTAAGCAGACATCATTTTTAAATATTAAAATAATAAATACTAAAACTACCTTATCGAATCCTCTTGCACCCACGAAACTGGTTATATATCTCGGCGAGTGATTTTCAAATGTTTGTGTTCGCTATATCCTTCCTTTGCCGGCCGAAATGCATAAACAAAGCAGCTTTGTACAAATTTGCCATGCTAGATCTAACAACTATGTCGTTCTTCTTCAGCTAATTGTAACGGAAATGGACGCATAACTATAACTTCTGGGTGTGGAAGTAATTGTGCTTGTTCCCGTCGATGGACCGGAGCATGCTGTGATAGAAGACTGCCACAGAGAGCATGGGGTGATCCTCATCTATCAACTCTAGATGGTAAGCTAGGATAAATAGCAATTATTCCGCGAACGCACGTTGGATATCAGATGATCAACAAGCGTTAGTTTTGTTACAGTTTTTCAAATACACGCTCTTTTCATAAGAACAATTTTATAAAAACAGCGAGGCTCAAATTTGCTAAATAGTTAAGAGCAACGTAAGAACAATCAAAGCTCGGATTCAAACGCGTATTTAAGAATGGAACTATTTATTGAAGCTCTTGACACAGTGAAATATGCATAACTTCCCGAGAAACCAGTGCATATGCCTTACTGCCATACTTACCTTTCAATTTTCATTTTCAAGGGCTCCTTACATGATCAAAACGGTACAATTTGATCAGTTTTCTTCTTTTTAATGAATCATTACTGCAGTAAAAGGCTCTTATGTTTTTTCTAATTTAACTGATATTAACTAGAAACGTAATCTATGCAACGTCCTTCGAGCTTCTCAAGCCATCTGGCCCGGGTTGTTTAAAGAGCGGATAACGCTATCCAGCAGATAAATCCTTATCCAGCATATAGAAAAGGCTAAACAGTTAAAGCTTATCAACTGGATAAGGATTTATCCACTGGTTATTCATTCTTAGAACCACCGATGCCTGTTGTGTAACAATCTTCCAAGCAATATCAGAAACCTACGTACCTTATCATTTTTCAAAACACACTTGATAACATTGTATCTATCGATTTAAATTTTATAGCATTACTTCTAACTTTTTGTAATAAAGCGCATTTGAACATCATATATGAAATTTGCTCTATGTCAATTAATTCGTATTATTATCTTAGATAGGCTTCTCATGCTTGTTTTATTAAGAGACATTTTGGACTAGAAGCAATAAAAAAGTCGAGGCGATTTTAATGCTGGCGATAGCATTGCAATCCAGTTAAGCCGCGCGAAGTTACTGGTGTTTAAAACAAAATAGATGAAGCGTTAAACTTTGCTATTAAGGATAAACTTCTTTGAAGAACTAATATTTAATAATGTTAATCTTATTAGGTATCGAGTTTGATTACTTTGGTATTGGTGAGTTCTGGGGATGTAAAAGTGCGGCAAATGACTTTGGATTACAGTACAGATTCTTCCACTACAAGACTGCATCCTTAACAGGAGGTGTGGCACTGAAAGCTGGCAACAATATTGTAACAATAGTTACCAAGCGGACTACTAATCCCGATGACATTCCAACAATTAGGTATGAAGTCCAAAGTTGCGATATATACACGTTTCTGCGTCTATTATTTCCAAAATGGCTATCAAGAATGGGATAGAATCCCCCTCTCCCCCTGTCCCCACATCACTTTTTAAATTTATGCTTTAAAGAAAAATGATAGACACACGAACATTTCGTATCTTTTTCCAGTTGTCATGGGAACCGTGAGTAGTTTTTAGGACAACTTAAAAGTTGGAAATCAATTTCAAACGATGGTTAAGGTTGATAGTATGCATTTTGATTTTTGCATATGTTTAATATATTGTCCTGACTGCAAGGCATTGCGCGCGGTTTTAGGTTTGTTTCATTACAGTGCAACCATTGGCGTATTTGAGAAAAACAATGTTTTTTTGTGTAATATATTTGTTGAAAGAGAATTTTTGAACAGTTCAGTAGCAATGTTTTTAATAAAGGTGTTTGTTTTGTTGCCATGGTATGTATTTTCTAACATTGTGGCATCATTTCAATCAAATGTTGTTGTTTTTTTATCACTTTCTATGTATTAGTTATCAGTTATCATGTTATTGTGTGCCTTGCAATTAGGACCAAGACGAGGAATTTTTAACTGTTTTGATATGACGTCATCAGTTAAACATGACTTCGCTGCGGGGAGAATAAGCATAAGAATAAGAATAATGCCCGGCTTTTTAAAAAAAACGCGAGCTATGCTTTTAAATAATTGATCGAACCTTTCTCGAAAAGAGGATGATTGTAAGTAAGGACCAAATACAACTTCTGGAGCATGTCAGAACAGAATGTTCATCATTGGATAAATACAGTGAATAAATAGCGCTAATTTTGATCAAAACTCATGTCTCTTTGTGCCGGTGATGTTGCCTATAATTAGTTATAATAATAATAAAAATAATAATATTTTAACAGGAAAACCTCAGCTCACGAAGTGTGGTTTTCAGGGAGGTTCTGTGTCTAAAATAAAAAAAATTCTAACTTAAAATTTGTTTTAGGAAATCTAAAAATGTAAAACTGTTACATGATCCTCTCGGTTATTATAGCAACCAATTGTATTCATGAACTACATAAAAATGTTTAATGTCATCATGCAGTATCTTAGATATTAACTAATATACGTTCTTATTGATCGGTAAATATTTTGCAAAGAATTGACGGGGCTATATGGAAGGCAACTTTAAGAAGTACATTGGAACTTGGTGGTGGTCAGGTCATCCTGGAAATCCAACGAAATATGAGTTCAGGAGAAGGATTGATGTTGGTTCTACTCCAGTTCAAGTCTGGTAAGTATATTTCTAAATCAGCACCGCAAAATTCAACGACCTTTTTTATAATTTACTTGTGCCAATTGTTAAACCTTATTGTCAATGATGTCAGCATTTTTACAATAAACAATGTGCCCTTCGGATGGACAAAATAACAACAGATAAATAAAATATTCCCGATTGAATTTGAAAACATCAAACTGGGCAAAATTTTGACTTGCTTCATAGTTAAAGTTCTACAACTATAAAGAAAATATTTCACAATTAAAATGTTAGCCCAGCCGAGACCATGTCCGGTATTCATGTTTGTCGAAGAGTCCCAAAAGTTGTTATTTATATAAAACGAGATCGACACAAAAAAAATATTACTACTACTACTACTACTATTACTATTACTACTACCACTACTACTACTACTACTACTACTACTACTACTACTACTACTACTACTACTACTACTACTACTACTACTACTACTACTAAGAAGAACGAACTGCTTTTTAAAAGTCGTAGCCTACGGCACGACTAAAAAAGGGGGAAAAGCCAGAATCAGTGTCCCCAGCAAGATTCGAACCCGGGATCTGTTATTCCGTATTTTAAAATTCAATAGCACACACAAAACCTTTTTTCCATCAGCGACTGAACATAATCGAACAATAATCATCGAAACTGACGAAAGAATGTTCGGAGTGCAACCTTTTAACTACTACACGTAATCCAGCAATATAAAGAGCTTACAATATTTTTAAAGATTAAGCACGGGCATCGGGACACGTTGGTTACGAGCATTTGATATAGTTATTTACAAGTATTTATAAATTTAAATAAAATTAAATTATACAAGCCTTAACAGCGTGTTGTTTTGTGTGTTCGTGGTTCTAGAAGTCTAATTT
>JANUFV010008018.1:0-12177 GCA_024757865.1 Epizoanthus scotinus
TTGTCTAATTTCTCGCTTTTCTTCGACTTTTCTGCCACTTGGGAACAACCTTTTGTAAAATCCAGACAGATATATATATATTATAATATGAAGGAGCTGTTTATAATTTTGAAACGCTGGAACAAAGTATTGTAATTTATGCTTGGCCGAAAAGCTATGTACTTGTGACGCAGACAAGCGGATATTACTGAACAAAAGGTCTAATCTAAAAGAATCTATCTCTAGCAAATCCCTAGAGAAATAAGAGAGGCTGCGTTGGAGGCTAGCAAATGTCGTGATCGAGCCGCATCAAGACACGCGCAAGCCGCAGCAACAGCTGTTAAATTTTAGCGACCGTATTGCAAAGGGTAATCATTTCGTTAATTACACATTACACGTTCAGACTCGAGCCACAGTAGTGCACACGCTTCTTGAAGAAGAAACATTTGATAATTATTCAAACCAACGTCAAATATGCACTCGCATAATCTAATATAAGAAACATAATTTAAATAAGGTAATTATTCTAGCATTTCTGGAGTCTTTCATTATTCCACACTTTTGCCATACATTATAGGTAAGCAGCATCGCATCTTCATACTCATAATAGCCAGAAGATGGAAACGAGAAACACTGCCGAGCCCTCATTGGCACCTAGAAGACCTTTCCTAAACGTACAGCATGCAGTTGCATTGGCAGAAAAATTGTTTCATTTCCAACAACGCAGTGGAGTAGCTGTGAAGGAGTTTGATAGCTACGATGATCGCAATTTCTATCTGATAGGAAAACTGGGACAGAATCATCAGATTTGCCAGGAGTTTGTTCTCAAGGTTTTGAATTACGTTGACTCGACAAACGAAGATCTTGTTGACGCGTACGTGAAATTCATGCTTTACGCAAAGAAAGAAGGCTTCATTTGCCCAACTGCTGTGAAAGCGGAAACTAGTGGCAAGTATTACACCCTGTGCAAGGTGCCTCGGAACGCTGTCGGGAAAGGGGAACAGACCATCACCAGTGAAGAACAAGTTGGAGACTTGAAAGCTTTCGAACGCCGAAACGTAGCAGAGGAAATTGAGATTTACTCTGGGCAGGAACATGACGGAGAAACCGAATGCATTTGTGCTGTGTGGCTGTTAAATTTTGTCCCAGGAAAGTGCCTTTACGAAGTCCCGTGCTCAGCCAAGCTATTGAATGTATGCGGCCAGTACTTGGCTAAGCTGCATCTTAGTCTCAAGGTAAAATTCTCGTAACGATCCCTATCGGCGATAGATATGTATATTAGCAGCTCCTCAGAAGGATCCCTATAAAGTGCACGCCCTGGGAAATTTGAATTCACTTTAACTTCCCCAACCTCCCGACACCCTCCATGACTATAATACAGAATAATTTGTCCAAGGTTCAGTATTTATAATCTCCCCAAAGTAAATATGCCCGTGAGTCGCGTATCCTTGACTAATAGACCCTTCTCACGTAGAGAATGTTGGTGTAAATCCTTATGTTAGAGCTTTGAAAAAAAGATTTGTCAGGAGCGGGGGGTACTCAATAAAGTTCGTATTAGAGGGGGGGGGGGGGTTCAAATCCTTACCCTTTCATATACTAACAAGGCAAAAGTATCGACAGTCTAGTTCTTGATAGCATACATTGTAATAAAATAGACCACTTTCGATAAATTCAGCCTGAAACAATAGACATCAATACGAACCTCTGGCACTACACAATGGGATCTGTTGTTTATTCCCTAGAGCCTCGTAGTGCAGTGATGTTAAGGTAGATAGTATTTTGGCAAATTAGGGCAAATGAGGCAAAATAGGGCAAATGATGGCAAGTGAGAGTAATTGACAGCCGAGGAGTGCAATTGCAAGGTGTAAAGAAAGGGAGACGAATGGGAACGAGTGGGTGCTTGGGGAGAGAAAAGAAAACAAATTTGGAAGGAGTTCACTTCTCCTCTCGTCCCCATTCCCCTCCCATTCTTTACACCTTGCAATTGCACTCCTAGGCTGTCAATTACCCTCACTTGCCATCATTTGCCCTATTTTCCATCATTTGCCCTATTTTCCCTCATTTGCCCTAATTTGCCGAAAATTTGCCGACATACTATCTGAGTTGCCTGCGGATGACGCTATCTTAACATCACTAGTGTTAAGGCTGAGTTTGAATATATCGAAAGTGGTCTATTGAACCGCGCCAACTGATTGTCCTTCAATCTTTCGGCGTAAATGTTTGCTATGAAGTTTGTGGCGAGTTGTACAACTCTTTTATATCCCTTTCCGATATTTTTGGCGACCCTTTAATACACTAAAATACCAATTTTTCTTACCCTGACTTATACTTGGAGCATCAAAACCCTTTATAGGCGGAGCCTCCCTGTATAACCGACTACATAAAGTACCCCCGGGGTTATCAGTACTCAAAATATGATCACTTTAATCGCCAAATGTTGTCATTGATTCATGCTAGCCCCAAACATTTGTCGTGGATTCCTTTGTGTACAGAGTTCCCAAAACTTGACCTTTATTCGAATTAATATCTAAAAACGTGTCTCTGATAATTACCTACAGTGCCCCTACAAGTTGTCTGTAATTTGTAAACGTTGGTCATGATAGTTGAAGTCTACCCAATTCACCCGTGATTCATCAATGTCTCCTGAATTTGTCCGGCCATGACTTGTTAAAGTCTCCTCAATTTGGCCATGACTCGCTAAAGTCCCACAATGTGTTCGATTCGTTAAGGACTTCAGTTTAACGAAGTAAGAACATTAATTTGAGGACTTCGGCAAATCACAGACAAATGAGAAACTTTAACAGAGCCTGAACACATTTGGAGTTACTATTTCAACGGACATGAACGAATTGAGGGGACTTAAAAGGTGTCCGTTGTTCGTTATAGACCCAGTAATATGTCTGTGGATTGTGTAACTCCCAAAATTGTAACTGGATTTTAAAGAACATGCTGTTTTCTTTGCTTTCAGACCTTTTCCCACAGCGCACTTGCCAGGCCTACTTTTGCTTGGAAGCTCGAAAACGCACTGACAGTTAAGCGGTACACCTACGTTTTGAAGGAGCAAAACCATACCAGGCTCATTGAAGAAGCTTTGACTGCATTTTCTGCAGACATTGTTCCGAAGCTGTCATCTCTGGAAAAACAGGTTATTCATGGCGACTGGAATGAACACAACATCATTGTCTCGGAAGAATCAAATGGAAACCATTTCGTATCTGGTTTTATCGACATAGCAGATGTGCAAAACTCTTACCGTGTGTTTGACGTCGGCATAGCCATGACATATAATCTTATTCTAGAAAACACTGTTGATATCACGCAAATTGAAGCAGCGGGTCATTTTCTTGCAGGTTATCAATCCGTTTTTCCGCTTTCTGATACTGAGTTTGGAATGTTACATGGTGTAATTAGTGCTCGGTTTTGTCAAACTCTCGTGTATGGAGCCTATCAGTACGAAGTTCTGGATCCAACCAATCACTATTTGCTTTTTACTGCTCAGAAAGGTTGGAAGATATTCGAAGAATATTGTAAGATACCTAAAGACAAAATTCTCTGTACGTGGAGAAACATCTGCCATAGTTCATGTCAAAAATGACTAAAATGCAGTGATAAAGACCAATTTGTGTCCACAATGCATTGCAAGTACAATTGACTTTATTGGGGCCTTCACTCGGGTCCGCCGATCCGCTAGTGCCAATTTCCCCGATCTTTACAGGAAAGTATAGTTAAAATTCTTACTCAGCAGGTCAGTTTTGGTTAAATTCCGAATCCGTCGCACTGGTCAGTGTCAAAAGTTTACATAACAACGTAATGATGCAAGTTTCTGAACATATGAGCTCAGAATTCAAAAATATTTGAGTTGAGCAAGAATATTTTCGAACATATTTTAAATATCCGTAAACACGAATATTAAAAAAAACCGATTCAGAAATTCAAGCTCGCTTCAAAAAAGCCTACAAAAATGCTTCAAAATGGAGATGTTGAATTTTTCGTCAGTGTCAGTAAACTGTCAATTTCTCGGACGAAGTGGTTGCGACAGGTACATATTGGGGTTGAAATTATCGCTAGAAGTAGAATCCGTGATCTGAACGCGATTTTTGGCCAAATCCGTCGATCCTCTAACTCTTCACCCCCCCCCCTTGTAGTGAACATGAACTGCTAATAACCATGGGACCGAAATGCGGATAAATAATCAAATTATCTGTGATCGACTGTTGTGTAGCGATTTTAAAAGTGAGCAATCAACGTGTACACAAAATATGACAGAAAACGTAGCAGGGAGTTTGCAGTGCACGATTGCAGTATTGCTTTGCATACCATATCGGCATATGTGACGTCAGTTGAAGAGTGCATACTTCATTCTATTGTAACATGTTGTGGTATCGATGGGTAAAGTCATTGTCAGATATTCGGCCATTTTTACTTTCTTGCATTCATTGCAGTCTTCACAACAACCTTTTCTGAAATAGCTGTACCGGTATATAGACCTCGGGAAAAGTTAATGTTACAAAATGGCTATTTTTCTATTTTCCAAGCCCCGGTTGTTCAAAGAGAGGCTAAGTGTTAACTGTTTAGCCTATCTTATCCACTGGATAAGGATTTATCCACTGGATAGCGCTTTGAATAACTGGACTATACACCCCATTCTGGTTCCCCTTTCCAAAATGTTAGGTTCCGGCCCAATTTTTGACATTTCTGGATCTGGATCTGTAGTGCATGTTATGATTCAATGGAAAGAGTGCCAGATAATTTATTATTATTATTATTGTTGTTATCATTATCGTTATTATTACTACAGCATATCAGTCTACAAGTACTGTTTTCTGAGAATAAAAGTTCATGTTTGGGTGTCACTGATTTTTAGATTTGTAAAAGTTTGTAAATTCAAATATAAAATGTAACAAGATGTGAATCAGTCCTTTGGGTGTGGGACATAAAAAAATTAATATGAAATTCTGCTTTTTTATTATAAAAAAATATAAATCAATTAAAAAGTGACTTTTCTTTCATCACTGGTTTGTAGTTTGAGAAACCATTGCCAAAATGGTCTGAAAAATACATTGTCTTGTTTAATAAAATTAATAGCAAGTCCTGAAAAGAAACCTGCTTCAAACAAACACTGGGCCAAGAAGGCTGGGTTCTAAATAGAGGCCTGGGCATTTAATTGAGTAAATTCAGCATAATTAAATGTATATTTCAACATTTAATTAGTATATTTTATGGTCACAGACTATAATTTCCATTATTAAACATGTCACATTCAGTTGCCCTCAACCTCTGTGGAGTGAACATCTCTTGTCACAAATCAACAGCAGTCAGTATGTGTTGCTCTTCTATTGCACAAAAAATTCAAACCAAACTCGTAGCAAGCCCTCACGTACACTGTTAGCCCTTTAGGATATCATTACTAAGATATAAGCTTCCTTCTGTTCACATTTCTCTCGATCATTCACTTTTTACCATAAGAAATTTAGTATTTTTGAAAACATAAGAGAACTGAATCACTGGCTTGCTTGTCTACTGCAATTGGAATTTGAGATGAGAAAGGGGGAGGGGGGGTTAACCCTAGCTTTTATACTGGAAATGTTTGTTTAACACTGAGTGCAGACATGAAACCTTTTGAATATGCTGATGGACAGTGGAAGTAAAATTCCCTGTGCATATTCTAGTACTGGACATCTTTTAAATGATTTCACAATTCCAAGACCTTTCTATAACCAACTATAACTTCCACGACTTTTGACCATGGACAGGAATTATGCGACTGTTCTCTGTAAGTAGTACTCGATGAAAACTTATCAATTAATAATCAATTATTATTAAATTGATAAACTTGTTTAATTGTAAATAATCAATCACATTAGTCTAACCTGATTTACATATATCTATAATTGTCACAGTGCTATTTATCGTGTTACCACACGTTTGATTGCAAATGCCTACTGACCCATGTCAGTCACAAATGAGAATAGGGCAACATTTTAGTTCTACTTATATGTCACTTGAGAAATAGTAAACACTTCAGTCTGTGTTTTCCATTGAGTTATATAGTAACATGCATGCAAGTTTAATTTGAGATCAAATAGGTGTAGTAGCACAAGCCAAGGGTGAGTGTGTCCACAGATTTTGCATTCTCCAAAATTTATAATTACACAAGTGTTTAATACCATAACTAAATGGAAAACACAGAAATGTTTTCTATTTGCATTATTTAATACATGCCAGCCATTACGTGCACATTCATGTACAGACTATTTTCCCATCAAATTGCATTTGTAAAGATCAGAGGACTTTTGTGCTTTCCTGTCAAACCGTGCTCTATTTCCAACCCAAACAGCTAGGGGGGTTGGGGTGGAGGGGGGCATACCATTGTAGAACATATGAAATATGGAAGTACCCCCTCATTAGGTAGTTGTTAGCATTAAATGCTAAATCAATCCTTTTTAGCCTCTGCAAGTTTCAAAAATACATGTACACCCACAAGTCATATTCTTCTACTACAGACAAACTTTTAGTTGAATAAGAAATTGTTACTTTCTTGAGTTGGCCATAAGATATAAATGTAGTAAATAAGTCACTTGAAACAAATACTTTAAGACTTCACAGAATATCTCAAAAATACTATTAAATTTTCTGGAGGTCGGACTTTCCCCAGACTTCGCAAGAAACTTCTGCCTCGAGACCTTATGAAGATGCTATCGATGGGACACCCACTACTGTTTTCTGGATCTGTGAGTTCCCAAAATGTGAGGCCTAGCAGTCTGTGTTTACAGTAACATAATTATGTAATTTGTTTCAAACTAATACGATGTATCACTTTACCATTCCTGAGGTGTAATAATTTTATCAACTGTTATAGCACCCTTCTCATGTCTAATAAAATTGCTTTAATATTAAATAACTATAGTTTGCAAGTAAAGAACATATTTCAGCAGTAGTTCCAGACATGACAAATTCACTGTCATGATGTAGCAACCTGTCGTAATGGCTCTTCAAGGTATTCAACAAGGGTTTGTGCCTATGAACATAAAACAGTATTATATCATTACCTGACTGATATAGTTTGAATGGTGATTCTTTATATCAATCTTACCTATTCACCACACTATGCAAACCTCTGATGCTTAATGAATTTAGGAATATTTTGTGTATTTGCACAGAGTGGTGGTTGAAATTATAATTTTCAAACCAGGTCACTGTAGTTTCATTCTTGGTGATGATTATCACTGAGAGTCAAATACACCTAAATGAGTGAATAAAAATGATACAAATAGGGCCCGAGAGTGCTTCCAATACAGTAGCCAATGTAACAAAAAATCATCTTTAGCAACTAACAGTTTAATAGAAGCAACTGGCAACAAAATCGTGTAGAGATTAGGATGTTCTGCATTTACAATCATTCACAATTTCAATGGACGCTATGTTTATTCTGTTGATTGCAGGTACATCTTCCATGCACATGACTGGACTTATTGTATAAACATTGTCTCTGTGCCCTGGTGTAAATAAAGTGGCTGTACATGGAACTCGTTAGTGTTCTCCCAAAGACATTAAGTAGGCAGTAGTCAGAACATGAGTATTCAACTGATCATATAACTTTCAAATATGTCTAAGTACATGTACTATTTCCACTTCCACATGCTTGATCATGTAAACAAATACAAAGACATTTCTGTCATTCTTACTGCAACACGACAACGATCTTCTGTTCAATTAAAACTACTAACTAGCATTGAGGACACAAAGCCAAAATAAAAAATTAATTATTTTCAAATTGAAAGCCTTCTTCCAGTAGATGGAATCACTAATATGGTTTGGCGACTGTTTAGATACATAATTATGTAATCTAGTTGAGAGTTGACCTTGGTGTGTAAAAAGCTAGAGCTGCGAGCAGAAATGTGAAAATTGTGATCAGAAATTCAGTGAGTATTGAAATCAAACTGGGGTTTTATTGGAGTCTGGAGCTTTAGGAGGCGAGTTCCTGACAGTACTAGAGAGTCGCTAAACTCTGTCTATTAAAGTACTACGACATGAGTGAAATGATTCTAACGATACTTCCTTGCTCTCAAATATTGTTCATGATAGGGAATTATCATTCAAGTTGAACATGTGGATCATATCACTGACATAGTACTTGCATGCTGGTCTTACCTTTGCTTTCAGCATTCCAAACCCCACAGACTCCTTCGCATACAAACACAACAACAGGTTTGCTACTCTTGTTATTGCTACTTTGCCATCCTGAAAAGAAAAGAGAACTTAGTTGGTATAATAGAGAGTTTAAGAAGTGTGTACATACTGGTACCACGATAAGGAAACATAAGGCACTGCAGTCTACCATTTGCTGTATGACTGCTGTTTTTTTTAAGTTAAAGCATCCCATATATTCACGTATAAGCATTGACAGTGCTATCAAACATCAAAGCACATCTCCTCGTGTAGAAAATGGAGGAAACCAACTACAGTAGCAAATGCATCAAAATTCAGGTCATTACAATAACCTCCTGCTGTTCATTGCAAAAAATTATGTATTGCTTAAACTCTCTGATGATTCAGATTTCTTGAGAATAATACGTTGCCGTCCTCCCATGCCCTAATAAATGAAAACTCCTCTTAATTTACCTCACAATCCATGAAAACCATTTGTAGATCTTCATTATGAAAAGCAAGTCTACCATTCTTTTCATAAGCAGACCAGATACTCGAGGCAATGGCTGCTGTAACTCGGGCATCTTTAGCCTCTTGTCCAGCATAAGCAAGCAGTGAGCCTTCAGAGTTTAATAGTCTACAGAGAAATAAGATAAACCACTGTTAATTCAATTATTAAAGGACATAAAAGAGCTTTGTACCAGATATTATAACCAATATCAACAGATAATTCCTTACAGCTGTAAAAGAGAGTCTTTGCCTCTCGGCTTTGCCTAAAAACAAATTGTTATAATTATGATTTGCTGCACACGCTCTACACTGTTCAACTTTGTTTGGTTTGGATACACAAGATTTATTAAAATGTTATTCTTGCATTCGTTACATATAATAATTATTGACGGTTACTACTTTGGTTTTTAATAATGTGTATTCAGTAAATGTGATCACACATGGGGTGGCAACTACAATAATTATTGGTCTAGAGTTAAATAAAGCCAAAATCAATTACAGAACTGCACACATTTTAGATATTCCTACTGATGATCAGTTACTGATTTGTGTTTTATTTCAGCGACATGCAGATGTAGATGTTTGTTCCAATGTAATTCACTGGTAAGAACAATCCAACGCAAAATTTTCCTTTTACCCATATCAAATCTGTCTGAGAATTTTGTTCATATTACTAATGGGATATTTTAATAGTTCATCACCCCATCTTAGTCACTTTTTAGTCCTAAAATGGGAACAAATGCAACCCTATTAATTTTAGTAATTCTTGATTACAAAACTTGCAGCCTTTCTTATTCATACTTAGAACATTACAACTTCACCACGGATAAAGTACATGTCATTCATTAATACTTTTTGCGGTTTGCGGTGTTGCTCAGTTTTGTGTGCGGTATTGCAGTGATCTCAAACCCTACAGTGTGCGATGTCTGTGTTTGTTTGTGATGCATTTTTTTTTCAGTTTTGCGGTATTCAGAGCCTCCCAATGCCCCCCCCCCTCTCCCTCACAAGGTTTTTCCTTATTCTCTTATAGTAGGCAGGCCTCAGGCTGAAGTCTCGGGCTTGCAATCAATTGTGGTTTTCAAAAGAGCCAGTCCAAAAAGTTGTTCAGTGCAACGTCTTTTATCAGGTACTCAATGCAACATTGTTGTGTCTTGCATGGATTTTCAGACCATACAATCTACCGACTATACCATATATATACAGAGGATATCAAACTCAGTTTCTGCTTAATCGAGCTCTCCACTGATTGCCAAGCTCTTTCAAAATCATTCATTTGGTAGATGCATGGCCAAGTCTCTGACACAATGAGTCCAGGTAGCATACTAAGCAGTAGACTGGGTAGAATCTAGGAGATCTGCATATCTTGTCTGGACTTCACAACCTGGTGATTTGTCTAATATGAATGTATGAGACTCCTGACCTTGATCACAGACACTTGCATGCAAGGAGGTTATTAATAGTGTTTAATATAATTGAGACTACCACATGGTTATTGAAGTGCTGTTGAGGTTTCCTCAAGGTTTCTGTGATGAATCTAGGAGGTGTTTGGTTGAACTCTCTTTCACCGAGATGCCTTTTGTGAAGGAAGCTTATGCCATGACACATAAAACCGCCAGACTCTGTGCTTCGAAAAGATGCATGTTATTGCATCGTGACAAAAAAGTGGATGGCAACATTACATCATGACCAAGTTCAGGCCAGACAAAAACTCAAAATATTTAGGGTCGATGTCTCACTTCACTCACTCAGCAGCAATATGTGAGAGTCAAACAACTGCAATACAAATTTCATATGACAAACAAGATGTCCCAAACAACTTAAAGAAGACTGACTGCAGATCTTAAAGGCAGCAATTTAACCAATACATGTATCTACATGTATACTGACTATGGTAATGGTATGGTGTGAAATATGTCTATGCACATTCTCATACTAAACTTCAGTTGGCTTTGGCTTAAAATATATTCAAAGTTAACCATCTTGCTCACATTAAAGATTATATTCAGCTACAAATACATATACTTTATAGCATACGTTTGAATATGCTCTTTCAGTAATACTATACTACAAGAATATTCCAACACCAAATGACAAATATTGATCATAATCAGATAATGATAATCATAATGATAATGATAATCCCCCACTCACAGTGTGCAGGATACTCCACCGGAGTTTGCTTGTCCCAGAACATCTGAGAGTACTTTTGGCTTTAGCATCTTTATGGGAGGGAAGTCCGGTAACTCAACTTCACGAACGTCTGTTGGGAACCGGTGCACTTGTGACATTTACAACAAATAGTCTCGTGATTTCTTAACAATTTTTAACTTCCCACCTCACACTGAGACGAAGTGACGGTCACATGCTTCACTTCGGTTAGCATTAGTTTCCATCGAGTGTGGGTCAGGACCGTGAATATTAAAGAAGACTGGGACGACTATTAGTAAATGTGAACTGTACAGACAGCTACAGACAAACAAAAAATACCTTGAAATAAATATTCAGACAGTAACTGATCATCCTAAAATGTGCTCAATTGTGCTTCTATCACGGAAACGATCTATTTCTAGCGGCAAAATGTTGAGCAAACTAGTTTTGTAGAAGTCCTTTGAAATTGGCATATGTGTTTTGTATTTTTAAAAAATGTGGTTTCCCTACGCTACTCTCTTGTTCTCCCAAGCCCCCGCGTGTTGACATGAGAGTATCTAACATGGAAAATCATTTGATGTTTCTTTAATAAAACAAAACACGTGGAACATGGCGAAAGCTATTATGTAATGTGACGATAAATGTCGAAATTATCCTTTACAAAAAGTGCTCACGAGCCAATCAAATCCGTTGTTCTATTCAAGGCGCTCGTCAAACTCTTTGGAGATTGCGAAGTTCCGCAGTTGAAAATAGATCAGAAAGTTGTTGTTCATCTAAACTTCAGACGCTAACAACTACATAACACCTTTTCAGTTAATATATAATATCTTCAAATGCAGCCCCCGTATAGTTACAGTATAATATAGATATTAATCCCCGGGGGTCTGTCAAATTTCGGACTATCTGGAACATAACTTGTATCAAATCCCCGCCGGGGGGATTTGCACTCTTGGACTTGACTCATACATAACCTAAACTTAGCCTTAGGTTGAAACGAGTGAAGAACAAGCAAGGGAGGTTTCCCGGGGAGGTTTCCCGTCTCTTTTAATTAAAATTCTCTGAGTTTTTCAGGGCAGTTTGGCGCCCTGATAACCCTCGGAACGAGGTTCTGCGAATTTCAATCCTGTTTATACCAGTCAAGCTAGTCAAACCAGTCAAACCAGTCAAACAGCTCGAACGCGTTCTGTGATTGGACCTTGGACTGTACAAATTCAGCCAATCAAATTCGACGATTCGATTCCCGCCTAATTGCAACTTCGCGCCACTCACTGCAGAAAGAAAAAAATTTGCAACGGGAAGGTTTGACGAAACTCTGCTCCGGATAAAGCCTTAAATAACAGCTATTATCCTATTATTTTGTCCAAAGAACATTTCTCACAAGGTAAGTTGTCC
>JANUFV010008129.1:0-12174 GCA_024757865.1 Epizoanthus scotinus
ATTCATTCATTCATTCATTCATTCATTCATTCATTCATTCATTCATTCATTCATTCATTTATTCATTCATTCATTCAAGCTTCAGAACTTGTTCACATACAAACTAAATTATAAGGATGTCAATTCTACTCAAATTAGCAAGCTCTGTAGATAGGCGTTAGGATTTGCTGGCTGAATAATATAATTTTTGTTCTTATCATTGTGAATGGACAGCACCTTCACCAGACGCCAAGTACAGCAGCAACTTATTTCAAGCCCTCAACTTTTTTCTCTCGGAACTGGCCATGTACGGCATTGGAAGTGCTGCAAAGTGTTTCAGGACAGGAAACAAGGAACACATGTTTTCACCTAAAGAGATTGGGGACTACGACAGGTGTGTGCTTGTATACTCATGTTTAGTGTCACGTTGTTCTATTTCTTGGAATAAACTTTTACACCATTATTTGGTTGAGACTGCAGCGTGTTTCATGATATTAACTAGCGTAAGTTAACATCAGACGTTAACGGGGCGATAGCATTTTTGGTAAATGTGAAAAAAATATTTAAGTGTCTGTACCTGTGATTTTCAGAACAGTTCTGCATAGCTGTCTGAAATTGTAATACGATCTCTTAGACCATAGTCACACACGTTGTTTTCGTCGTTTTCGAAAACATTTTGCAGATAATGTTACTACCTGCCTGTTGTCGTCTCGTTTTTTTCGATAAGAGACTGATTTAATGCCAGCGCTGTCTGTTATCGATCGAGATAGCTGGTCGTACGACATACGTGACAGGCTCTACTGTACTGATCTTGAGGCCGTGGGGAATTTAGGAACAAATCTCGTGTTTCAATTAATTTATTCTATTTGACTAATTGATTAAACCCCCGATTAAAATAATTTATAATTCAATCTAATTATACGCGAGCCAATGAGGTGAAAATGAAACACGAAACTCAAGAAGCGCCTGTCACGTATGTAGTATGACGAGACATCTCGATCGATAACAGGCGGCGCTGGTATTAAATCAGTCTCTTTCTTGCTGTTTCTCATAGATTATCGAAATAAAGAGACGACAACAGGCAGGTAGTAACATTATCTGCAAAATGTATTTGAGAATGACGAAAACAACGTGTTGGTTCCCTGCGAGCTAACCCTGATGAGAAGAGTTTGTAGTCGAGTTGGCTGTTTCAACATCTGTTAAAATCCTGCTAGCAAGAGTACACTGACACGATGTTGCATGTATATCAATTGTAACAATATATTCTAACGTGATCTTAATGTATCGGTATCACTTATTCTCGAGTTCTTTGAATTCCATCTTGTACCTGGTATAACGCGCGGTGGTCAGCCATTGTAGTGTAAAAGATATTTCATTTTTTGCAGGATCAAGTGTACTGTTATTGTAAGGATAATGAATTTTGCGACGGTGATACTACAGGCACATGCAAATGAAGTCATAGAGGTAACGTAGATTTCGCACATCTAGACCGTTAAACAAAATGCTAGTCATAACGCCATATTTGGTTTAACGCCGCCATAGTTATCAGTTTATAAACTCTAGAAAAAGTATAGTAAAGTTCTCACATATCAGTGTATATTGAGCAAACCTTAGCAATGCAAACTGTCAACAAGAATATGTATTTTAATGTTAATGTTTTGCAAATAACTTTTGTATGTTTTGCCATTTGTTCAGCTATTATTTATGTTAAATGGTAATTTTAGAAGATTATATTCGAAGTCATCTGGTGCACTGAGCTAGATTTTATATTTGTTTTTGTCAAAACCTTTAAACCACTTAGATTTTTTTAAAAGTTATTCTTAGTCGTCAGTATCCAGTATACATCTTTATATTCTGCTGAAATAAGACCATCGTATATTTTAAAATACGATAATATAAGGAATTTCAATGTTTGTCTTGATGATAGAATCACGATTATCTTGTCAGACGATTTTCTGTCATGACACGGAATGTCCTTACCTTGTTGAGTTATAATGTATTAATCCTTTCATTTTCTTGCTGTTAAAATTGCAGGCTGGGTCTGATGCATTCTGGGGGGACAAGTTGTTTGATGTGACTCTTAGTTGTGTACTAGAACCAGGATTGGTCGGATTTAACATGGGGGATGTGGAAGTTATTGAAAATCTACCAAAACAGGTGTGTCGTTTTTATTGCACGCTAAGTGGATTTCACGCTAAGTGGATTTCACGATTTTACCGATCTCAGCTGACAGTTACCTTGTTGTTTAAATATTAATAGCCAAATTATTTGCTTCACCAGTATATGTCATTAAAAGGTGAAAATGTTAAATCCCATAAGTTGATTAAGAGTTTTATGCTTTACCTTTAGCTTTACGTCTACCTTTACTTTACCTTTCATTTCATTTCATTTCACCTTAACCTTTACCTTTGTATTCCGTTGTCTTTGTTATAACATATTATATTTTTTGTATCTTAACGATTCATTTGTTCCTGTTTAATTAGACTGGGGAGCTCTGTAGAACCCTAGCCCAAAAACTGCCTGCAAAACAGCTTCAGCTCTTCAAGAATTGTTTGGAAGAAAAGATCGCATTTGGAAGGTAATGACATAGTCCTTATACACTGAATTGAAGTAGTAAGCAGCAGAGCAATTGGGTACAAGTATATGTGAACTAATATATTCTGTATGAATCTGTGCTGGATATGTTGTTAATGGATTGGCCAGATCACGACACTTTGAACAGAACTTGTTTACTTTTCTCTTCTTTAGTTTACTCTTAAGGCAGTATAGTGTTCGAATAAAGATTTTACCTCGTAAAAGTATCAAACACCAAGCAAAGCTCTCCTCCTCACTTCAGATAACTTGTGTCCCCTTTTCACATGTGCTTTATATAAGAACTTGGGCTCACTCAGTGATTAGAGTACCTGCCAGGTGGTTTGGTAAGGTGAAACGTACATATTGTAGACTATACCCATGCAGGTTATTTTGATATTGTCTGTGTGATATATATTGTGTTACAGTCGCTGTAATCTCTTTGACCTGCTGCCATTACCATTGTGTGGAGCGGGCGAAGCCGAGTTGGATCACCTGCGACTCATGCACCTTGTGAAGGGGTTTCAGTTGCTTCATTCCGTAGGCCTTCTGCTTCCAGCTCTCAGAAGTAATGTGAGTAAATAATATTTAATAGTTATTCGATGAAGTGGCGTTTTATAGATAGATAGATAGTTTTTCAAGTTGCAAGAGGTAGTGTCGTTCTACCACAAATGACTGCATAATTTGTCTTCGAAATGTATACTAAGAATCACGTCTTTAATCACAAACATTGAATACTCGCTGTATTTTTGTTTCTTTGTTCAGGTCGAAAACAAAAGCTCGCAGTTGGCCTCGAGGTTACTTGAGGCTGTATTTGAAGGAGTGAAGCCATCCTCAACTAGTGCGACAACCCTAATGAAGCTCAGCCCAGCATCTCAGCAGCTGGCTTCTAAACTTCTGGAATTTGCATTTGATATTGGAGTCCAGGTGAAATATTTACTTATTTTCTTAATACTGTCCTTCTATTAAATACCTCAAGTGCCCAGGGAAACAGTGATATAAAGAATATAGGACTTGAAGAACTGGATATCGAGTACAAAATATAACCACGCCATACTAAAGAACTTTGTACAGCAAACCAGACTATAATACCGTTATTGTTATTGTCATATTTCTTTCATATAAGAAGACTATACATACCACAAGCCAACATTTTTATTAAGTGCCCCTAGATTAGGCATTTGTCTTGAATAAGAACCCTCCTCCCTTTATATGAAGTTTAAGCACCTGGGGCACTAGAAGAAACACAGTACATAGTCAATTTATATGTGTGATAAAATACCGAAAATACTTAAATTCAACCGTCTTTTTTATGGCAAAAATTCGTGAGCAGGGGGAATGGTGGGCTTGGCCTATATAGCATTGCTCCAGTGGCTACGAATTTTTTCCTGTTTGTCACAAAATTATTCAAAAAGGATTTGGGGTGGAAGCATTTTCCCCCAGGTGTTATAATTTTACACTCTCCCTCCCCCATCAAAGTGGGCGCTATATCCAATTAATTAAAAACTCATTCTACTGATTTAGTTGATTAAATAGCTCAGTAATTTAGCTCATTTGGGCAATAACGTTCAATCAACAGCTACTTTCATGGTTTTCGTTCTGTTAAATAATTTATCTCACTAACCCAAAGCATCTCTTACAAATTAACTTATAGTCCTGAAGACATATTTTATGCTAACCGTGACTCAATCACTAATTTGCCATGGTAACTTGCTATTATAGCATGAGCAGATACTGGCCTGTCTGATGGACCAAGGATCGACAATGAATCTTGGTAAGTACCCTGTGCCATGTATTGAAGTGCAACAATTTGTAAATTATGCTAACACAGTACAACTACACAAACCAAGGCCACCATGAAAAGTTTCCATCACCCCATACAACACAGCAAACTTATAATTTCCTGTGCTGACAGTGAAATGTTTAGTTTGACTATAGCAATCACTAATTTATGTTACTTTGACTGCACAATGAAAGTTTGCATTAAAGTATTTGCCTGATGATGAAATGTGGAGATTATTCCAGTGTTGGGTTTCACGCCTTATGTAAACTCAAACAATCCCAGTTTTTATAGCATTTTGAAGTTCACTGACTGGCCGATATTGTTATAACAGGCCCCTTATAACATTCCTGAGGGCCCTCTTTTTATGGTGTAAACGGATCTTCAAGCTCTGGCTGTGAAGATTCTTTGTTTCGTGAACATGTTGGTGCCTGTCTCCATGTTAAATGAAGTGTCTTTATCTGTCCGTAGGTACTGGTGGTTATGGTGTTATGTTCTACAGGACGTTCGAATGTAGCATCAGTTTGTACTTTATTAAGAATTCCTCATCTCATATTCCACAAGCTCTGTCGAAGGCTACTGATCAACCTTGGCTGGTAGGACTTCACCTATTTTGTTTTGTTTTATAGTATTTATTACTATGTGTGGCAAGAAAAAGATAAGAAGACATTCCTATACAATACTAAACAGCACACAAGCAGAGCCGTAGCCAGGCTTCAGACTGGACAGGGTGATAATAGCACCCTCGGAAATGTTAATTCGATATCAGTGGCATATTTAGAATAGTGATCTTTAGAAATGAAGGCAAATTCAGGAAACCATGCAAGGCAATTGATTATATTTCAATCTAGGTTTCTGCCATTCTTAATGGAGTTCTAGATGAAATTGCAAGAGACAAAGAAGTGCGTAGAAGGTAAGATTCATTTTGCATCCTAGACTACAGTTGTATACGAATTATAATCCGGTTTAATTTGACGCAAAAAGGTTCAGGTTGTGTACTGGAAGAATGTACTGTAGATCCATTTTCGAGTGTTCCTCTACGTCATAGCGTTTTATATTATTGTCTAGAAACACAAGCGACGCTGTTGTATTCCCTTAGTATAACCATGTTCCTTTTCATACAGATACAATTGTTTGGTGTTCTGTAAATATACCTTTTATAGAGTTCATTATCGCATATTGTTATTATTATTATTATATTATGTTTCAACATTTATTATTATTATATTGGTATCCTTGAAAGAACGTTTCTAACATTCTCGTCACGTGGTGAAGCCAACCAATCACAGCATGTGACACGCCAACCTTATAATTACTGTGTTTCACTTCAGACATGGAACTGCTGCCGTTGTAGCTGTACTCAGTTCGTGGCGGCATTTGCAGGGATGGTGTGGTCCCGATGCCACAATGGACTTGAAACAGCTGTTACTGATGATATTAAAGAAGATCCTGAAGTTGAATGCCAAGGTCTGTATATACTCCGAGTCTTTGTAGAAATACAAGGTATCAATTATTTACACTCTGATGTTTTCATTGTGCTAACAATAGAAGGACAGGTTCGACAAGTTCCCGATTACAGCATGCCAATCATTTTTATAATTTTATGCATCGTGAAAAAGGAAAATGTTTATTATGTAGTGTTTATTATTTGTTATTTCTGAAATTTAGGTGAATAATAGCAGAATACTTATCAATAATCCACTGCAGACATATTTTCTTTCTTTTTTTGATTTTTTATCTAGTTATTTGAAGGTCATCTATTTATAAATTAAAAAAGACCTAAATTTAATGATCCTGGAGTCAAGATTAAGAAAAATATGTGCCTTTCAAAGCTTTTTTGTCTGTGTCATATACGTTTTAAAGATTTCATTCCACATCATGATTGTCTACAATTTCCCACAGTTGTAGTTCAGTTACATGTGCTTGTAGTATTTATGTTTTTGTTTCTTTCCAAGAAATAAACTGACTTTGAGTGTGTTTTTTTATTTTTTTCTATTTTTTGTGTCACTTAATTGTACAAGCTGCACTTATAGTGATTGTAATGTTGGAAACAAGTTGTTCTGACTTTGACTGTGATTATTTTAAAATGAATTATTGTATTCTTTGTTCAATATATTTAGGCTGTTGCAGATCCTGGAAAGCCATCATTTGAGTTTGTTTTTCAAGCGTTTTTGCAGCTTCTAGGCGATAAAGGTGCAAGTCTTCAATTTAAGGTACTGGTTCAGTTTATTTTTGTCTTCAGCTGCTGTATTTTATTGTCGTTTGTACTGTTCAACAGAAACCAGGTAATTAATATTACATACTACATACTTTCAAACGCGCTCTGAAGGACACCCTACGGGAGCAAACATTTTCTTCAGTAGTACACTAGGATTAATTGGATTTTAGATTTTTATTGTCATTCCCTTTTTATAAATTGTAAATACTTTGTAAATAGTTACTGAAAAGCCTCATAAGGATGTTGCTATTAAAGTTATTATTATTATTATTATTACTACTGCAGTAATTGACAGTAATTGACTATGCTATGCTATATATGCTATGCTATGCTATGCTATGCTATGCTATGCTATGCTATGCTATGCTATGCTACGTTACGTTACGTTATATTATAGTATGCTATGTTACGTTATGTTATACTATACTATGCTATGTTATGTTATGTATGAACTTCTGTTCTGTTCTGTTCTGTTATATTATATTCAGTATAATATTGGTAAAGCTAATGGTAACAGTAGCAGTAAAGTGTGTTTTGCATTAACTGACAGAGCCAGATGTTTGAGCTATTACCACATTTTACAACGCTTCCAGAAAAGTTTACCTCCAGGCTCAAGTAAGCATAATGATGTTTTTAAATCATTTTAGCATTATTGATTTCAATAAATCTGAATATTTACCTAGTTGTATAAGAAACATGTGACAGTTGTCTCATTTATTCACTGCTGTCATCGATATCTGCTATTAACACGGAATATTTCTTATTGTGAATTGTACAGATAGACAAACACAGCATTCCTTGAAATAAATATTCAAACAGTAACTGATCATTAGTAGGATTCCTAAAATGTGTGTAATTCTGCAATTGGTTTCGGCTCCATATGTAGAGCTGGTCTCGTAACTTTATATATATAAATACTTTATTGTCCCAATTAGCAGTAAAAACTGAATTACATTGATTTACATAGGAATATGTGTATGGCAAGAATCAGTTTTTATATCTTGATGTTTGTAAAACACTTTAGAATATTCTTTCTATATTTTTTTTTAATATCTAAATTATTAATCACCAGTTTAGCATAGACCTTGGCTTTAGACTTGGGACAGGAAACTGTTGCTATCTTCCTTTATACCAGTAAAAGATATTCTTCTGTTCCTTGGGAGGAAGTACTGTCTTGAATATGTGTGCATGTGATTGATTTGTTTGTGTTGTTTTCGCGTACGCTGCGTATTATAGTTAACGGTTACTATTTTAACGTTGTTCAGTAACTGTGCTCACACAGTGGGTGGCTCCGCCTAAAATGTTCTGCAATTGGTATTTAATGGAACCGAAACCAAATACAGAATTGCACACATTATTCCTACTGATGATCAGTTACTGATTTGTGTTTTATTTCAGCAACACGTAGTTGTCTGTTCAGATGTAATCCGATACTGAAGTACACACATGTATTGTATATATTAACCACCAACTTTCAAGAGGTGTCGCGAACATACCGGAGTGACCACAAGAAACATTGGTGCCACACTAGATGATACCAATCTAAAGAGTATTCTTACTTTCCTTGTATTTGCGACAGGACTGAACTTGACGGCGTGGTTGCAGACCATTTCCCCCTGATCTCCACAGAGTTTAAGGAAGGGAGCCCAAAGTATAACGAGTTTATTAGTGCACTGGACAAGGTACGTTCACAGTACTGAGGATATCAAGTTAATCAGTTTACTAGAGAATCTGAGTGACGCAATTATAAATCAATCAGTCATGCGTAATCATGAATAATGACCAAAGTTTCGATCTTCTCTGTAATGTTTCCTAACTTAAACCCTATAAGCATAACATTAACCTTCCCTTAAGCTCATCTACAATTAAATTGTTGGTCATACTCATGCATGTTTCGTGGACCGATTAATTGATGACGAATTTGACTCATAAACCAACGCTTCTTCGTTTGGCATTACCCAGAATATTCCATAGCAATATGCTTTCATAGCAATATTCTTTGTGTATTATTGTTTATCATACGACTGAAACAACAAGGGACAGTCATTCAAGCAAAAGGGTTTTGATGAACGTTTATGGTATTGTTTATAACTGAATATTGAAAGTTGAGGATCTAACTCTGCCACTTCATTTATTATATTTAGCACGTGATCTTGAATAATTCTACCCTACATGTTTTATAATGTATTTTCTGTTTAATCTGGCTGCATAAGTAGCATCTGTGTTTCCAGATCTTGGATTAGTGTGTTGTAGATATTTTTCTATTCTTCATTATCTGTGACTGATGTAATCCAGAACTGATCAGTTCATGAATTTTTTCGTATTGCCCATGTCGAATTTGTGTTTGAGCGTTATACATACTGTTAGTCTACGCTTACTGAATACAGTATTAAGTTGTATAAATGCACTGGGTTGCCATCGATATCTGCTATTAACATTGAATGTTTTTTTAAGCTGCTGAATGCACTTGTTTCTTCTGGAAGTCTTGATCTTCTGCAGTTGTTGATCAGTGTAGTTTGCCGTGAGGCTAGGCACGTCCACGATGAACAGATACAAACATCATTGACTGCTTTTATCAAACGGTTTGTGCAATTTTTATGTTTACGTAAATGTTCTTTAATTTTATGCAATGTTACTATTTACAAATATGTGGTATATGTAGAGTACGTATGTAGCGTAGTATATGTGCAGTATATATAGCATACTTAATACAATTTGTCTGTTACTATTATTAGACAGTAGTAGTGTAGGTAGTATGTTATAATAAATAAATACCGTTTATTTGCCACATTGCAGAATGAACTGAATTAAAGGGCTAAAAATACAATGTTGTTATTAGCAACAGCAGCAGTAGCAGCAGCAGCAGCAGTAGTAGTAGTAGTAGTAGTAGCAGTAGTAGTAGTAGTGTTATTGTCATACATGTAAGTGAAGTCTCTATCATTAACCCATGTTCTGTATATATACTTAGCTATACTGAACCAATTTTCTTTCCTGTACCAGGCTCAGCTCAACTCCAGAAAAAGCCAAAGAGGCCTTGGACGTCTGTTTTGGTGTTTTCCTGAGTGAAAGGGATCACAGAAACGAGACCCGTAGAGCTGTGGTTGACAAGATGATTGTCCTTTTCCTGGAAAACACAACAACATACAATCTAAAACAGTTCTTCTGTGCACATGTGAAGAAAATTATGGAAATTCTTGAGACGAAACAGACGAAGGTAGGAAAGTGATTTATATATAACACTTTATAATTGCATCAAAGATGCACAATACATAGATTTGAAGCCCAGCTTTAATAATTAGATCTACTTTATCAGCCTGCAGATCCACTCTATGAGACTCAACTGATATCCAAGCTGTGCTGTTTTGAAATGGTGGAAGTTCTTTACAGTCGCTTGAGTAAGGATGAACTTAGTGCTCCAGAATCGGCAATCAACAAGGCTTACTGTACAACAGTAAAAACTGGCAAAGAGCTCACAATGGCCATTACAAAGTAAGTCGAACTACAAGTTTGTCACTGACTGAATAGTAAGAAATACAGCACAGCGTTTTGTGTGGAAACACAATTAAAGTGCTTCGTGTCATCGGGTGAAGGCTATAAATGAAGGCCAGAACCTTGAACATGACATGTCTAGAGAGGCCAAATCAGTGTTTACGATGCCTCGTCTTATCTTCCACTTATTTCCTAACTGACTAGAAAAGGTTTACAGAAGTGTCAAAACGTTTCAAGAAAGGCTAGCGTTGTTAGTGTTAGTTCACACAGAGCTGTTGTCGTTCCTTCATACGCTACTGTTGTCGGATTTATCTTTAATGACACTGAAACTCGTACCATAAATATTTTACATTTTTCACTTTTTCAAGTTACTCTTCAATAACAGAAACGTGTGGCATTTTCCTAAAATAAATACTTTCATGAACATTACTGTGCTTTACTTCGTCCATAAACGATTATCTAAATACCAATTGGAAGATCGTTTCCAGCTGCTAATAGATTGCGAGACTTGGATCCCTTTTAACAATCGCTCAGGACGAGAACGTCTTCTAGAAGTGCGACAGCTAGAGCTCTTTTCACAGTGTTAGTTAGATTTTGAAAACCTTTCTATTAATTTGACATTTCCGACTACAGACATACATAGCTACTGAGTGTTTCTTAAACTAAATCTTTTTAAGGTGTCTATGTCACTGAACTTAATTTTACAACAATGATTCCGTGATCTCAAGTCGTACATGAGCTGATAACTAACGAGGTGTGTATCACCAAGTTGCATCTCAACAACGTTTGGAATGTTAGAATTGTACATATTCTACCCCTGTGGGACTAGCCTTTTAATAAAGTTTCTATTTTATTATTGTGCGACATAATCAGGTCGCAGATTTAATACCGTTTTGGGGTAAAATAGAAATTATAATAAATCAACACATGGTATATCTCAAATGCTGCAATTTCATTGATTCCTCAATTCCTCACCTAATAATTTCATTATACCTGTTGTTGGGAAAATCCAAGATGGCGGCATCTCGATTTGTCGAGGTGCCTTAAACAAAATTGAAAATCTAGTTGAAACTGCAGTTCCAGCCACGAAAACCAGGTACACAAATCATATTCATAAAACCATGTGTCTATTTATTATAAAACAGTTTAAGCGCCTCGTGGACTAACAGGTCATAGGATAACTATTAAATATATTTTTCTCTTCCACCAGATGTGGCCATTCCACCAAGAATGAGGACATGCGTGGAGAGGATACCGCTCTTGAGCTGCGCCGCCAGCTGCACTGTACAGCGTACAACGCGCTTGTCGCCCTGATATCCTGTACTCAGACAGATGTCAAGTTTTATGTTGGATTCCTGTTCACTGAAAATCCAACAAAGGTATAACGTCAACATTGTATGTGTTTGAGATATTATTTGAAGATTTGTAGGTTTTTCCTTTGTATTTGTCATATCAGTAGTACGTCAATTTGTAATTAAATAAAACAATTATACAAAACAAAAACATACCTACATACGTCCACAAACAAGGGAAAAACATAATAATTGTTAAGCTCACACTGTCATATTCTACAATATTTGGTTATGCATATTTGAATTAGTTTATCAATTGGATTTAAGCCAATAAAAGTTTCCATTTCTTATAGTACAGATCAACTTTTGTTCTTGTCTTTGCAATTACATATTCAACTGTTGATATTAATTGGGTAATGTATTTTTCGTTCTTGCAGAATATATTAACGATTTGTAGTTGTTGTGTTTGCTTACCCCGAATACTTTTGTACAGGGCCAGTTTCTTCTCGATAACCTTGTGGACTGCAGTAAGAAATATGAGTTTGAGGTTGAACTAACTGTGAGTATGAGTCTTACCTCTCATTGGTATATAATGTATTTGATCGCAACCTTATAGCCAAAATAGTAAGGCATTATGAGAACAGTTTTCAGCCAAGTCTTCTACAAGTATCTATACTCTCCAATAAAACTTAGTTGTGAACTCAGTATTTATAGAATCATCTGAAAAAGCTCATGACTTTCATTGTCACGATTAGTTTTGTAATACCGTAAAATCCCATATTAAAGCACTGGGCTTATACAACTTCGTAAGGGGTTTTGGGTGGGATTATATACGGGTGGGGGAG
>JANUFV010008240.1:0-12173 GCA_024757865.1 Epizoanthus scotinus
GCTCATGTCTTTCGCATTCAATTACTCTCCTATAGCAGTCAAATTTCCACCTGTATGAAATCTTAGCTACATCCCTGTCCTATTCATATGTATGCCATTCCAGGAATAAAGTGACAATAATATATCAGCTTAATTAAAATTGATTATTGTACTACATTCTGTACACTAGTACTGTTAGTAATATTAGGGACTTTTAGCAGCTAGTACGGCAACGGCTACGACGATGGCTGCTGAAATTCTACTTTCTTGTTTTCTTTTTTCCTTTGTGTGTCACCCATTCCTTTTTATTGTTCCTTGTGTGAAGGAGTGCGAACTATAGGAAATAGAAACCCAAGTTTCAAACCCAAATTAACAACAGGATATCTTTTATTTCCACGTTCACATTGCCTACAAGACCGAAGATTTGTGCTTTTCACGTTGTGTCTCTTCTATACATGACGGTGAACAGGTGGTCAACTTGGTACATTCCAGTGTGCAGTTGATTGTATTCCGTAATTAATCCTTTTGTTTTCTGCCATTGTGGTTGATGTCGCCGTGCTGGCTGCTAAAGGACCCTATTATCATTCCATGGCTATTGCAAGAAGTGAAAACTGGCATATGTACAAAGACTGGAAAAGGCAATCAAATGTTTTGAGGTGCTTGACAGTGTTAGAGCTTGATATATCAACGAATTAAAAACATCCATGGTTGCAACTAAAACATACTATACCGATGATTGGTCTGACATAGAAAGTTTTAGACACTACTAGCTGTCACAATTTTTGAAAGGAACTTTGAATTGGCCTAATTTTCTAGTTCTAAATTAAAAAAAAAGATTGAAAACAATTTCCATTTGCACACCATGCCCTGCTCCCCCCCCCCCCCCCCCCTAGCCATTCCCCTGACTTGACATTGTATTTGCTACATATTTGTAATCTACCAAACTTTGTTACATGTATGTTGTGAATGCTGGTATTAATCCAGCGTGTTGTTCTAAGTATAAGACTTAGGAGTGTGTACATGTTATGAAACCAATTGCAGAATTGCGCACATTATAGGTATTCCTACTAATGATCAGTTACTGATTTGTGTTTTATTTCAGCAACATGTAGTTGTCTGTAACAATTTATTAATGTCTTTGGAATCGAACAGGTAATTAATATGTACTTAAATGCATTATCTTGTACCTTTTCCTTGTAGATATATTGCCTTGTATCAGTACAGACCACTGAAAGAAGATGAGTTGGAGCTCAAACAAGGAGAAAGTTACTGTGTTACTGACAAATGCAAGGATGGTTGGTTTAAAGGTTATTCCTTCCAAACACAGAAGAGAGGAGTCTTTCCAGGGAATTATGTCAGATTGGCAAGGTAGGTGTTTCACGAAAAGTGATACATTGTATAGAGTCATCTAAGGTATTAATGTCTCTCTATCATTTGTTTTGGCCTGTCATACGTGTGTCATAATTTCTTATTCCTGTGCTAAATTTTTATCAATATTTTGATAGTAGAGGTAGTTTGTTGCCATAGAAACAATGTGGCAACCTAAAGCAGATCAACAAATGTTCTGATTTTATAAGTCTCTATAATCTGTTGGAATACAGGGTTCTCGATGACTTTTAGAACAGCTGTACAGTAGCAATGTACCTTTCACTGTATCAGTGGATCTCTTAAGTACCATTTCCAGCATTCTTTGAGGCTTATTTTAAATAATCAAGATAACTTCTATTTTATAATTACACAGTCATCAGGTAACAGTTTGTGATAATTTCTAATTTTCACAGCCTTAACATCTGCTTGTTACAGCCATACGGCTGAGGTGTTATAGGAATATTTATGGGTTCAATTGAGAACACTGTACATAATATCTTAAGCATGTAGAGTAAGAACTCAGAGTTCAGGAACCTTAAAAAAATAGTAAGACTTTAAACTAATGTGTTAATTCTATTTGCATTTATTTTTTGTACAGCTTGCATAATCTGTTGACTAGGTCAAGGAGTAGCAGTGGAGGACAAGAAAACTCTGCAGTTGATATATTTCAGCAAACGATTCAGCCCAGGCCCCAGAGCGTTGGCGCTGCACCACACGCAAGATATAGGCGCTCAGAATCTGCACCTAACTTTCAACCAACACAGAACACGCCAACACTGGTCGTCGACCTAGGCACAACAGTCCACCCCAGTGCCAATGCGGCAATGATGAGTGAATGTTCCAGCCAACTTTCGTCACCCAGGGCACCGCCTCCACCTGTGCCGAAAACAGTAAGTTGTCGTCTGACCTCAACTTGATCTAAGTTTGCTTGTTGTTCATGCACAGTATAGTTATGACAGTTATAAGCATGTCACTTTAGTTGTTGAAAATGGCTTTTTATTACATGCAGAGTGGTTTCTGGAAGAAGCTGAAAGGAAAGAAGAAGGATAAAGCTTACAAGCCACTTCCTCCTCCACCCCCCTACCACAGGTACTCTGGTCATGATGTCCATTAATGGGCACGTAATATACACACACACCAACACATACATACACACATGTGTAGTATATAATAATACATACATACATAGATGTACATACAGTAGTCAGATACATGTATACACACAATAGTTAATTTGTAATACATAAATAGATATAATACATACACATACTGTATATGATACATACACACACATGTGAAATAATTAATATATATACATATGAATACATGTATATCTGTATATACACACAAGGCAAATACACATACTCATTTGTAACTCACACAGATACATACTCTTGCAGTAAGGTATAATAATTTCCGAAGTGTTAATGTGGTTATCTCTGCCATTGAATGTTTTTCTTTTTGAGGGACATTTTAAAGCCATTGTCACCTCAGACAAATTCAACCACATAATTATAACAATAACATGAATTTGACCTGGATGGTGTAGAAATGATGGATATCTGTTAACAATGGGACAAAATATTTATTCTCTGAGCATGTAACTGCTAAAAAGCAAACTGTGTTAGTGACTATGCTACATTTTCAAACTGTTGATTGTTTTATCCATGTAAACCACAGGGGGGTGGGGGGTCAGTGGGCTTGGATTTAACATGCAAAGTGATTGCTGCTCTAGTACATTTTCAATGTTTTTACTAAAAGTTTGACACATTTTTGTGTCATACCCCCAGGAATTGTATTCATTTTTTATATTGAAGGTCAAATCTTTACCCCTCCCCTCAGAGAGTACATTGATAGGGCATTGCTCCCTTCAAGTGATCTTATAACTTGCAATTGCCCATCCATAGTGACACACCCTTCACTGCCAGACCTTCTCCTCTTACTGATATTATGCTCGTTTTTCTACAGAGATCTTCCCAATGGACATGTGCCAGCTTCGTCTTCTCGACCTCACTCTCTTCCAGAAGTGTCATACAGGAATCTTGCCCCGGCATCACCGCCCCCACCCTATAGCCCTCGGGTCAATCTACCGTCATATACAGAAGTAAGCCTTCTTGTGCACTTACTGTATAGCAGATAATATTCAGCATGTGAAATTCACTTAGTCTCAGCCTGTTTGTTCATTCACTGTTTTTTTCTCTCTTTACTGTTGTCCGACTGTCTCCTGTGTAACAGTGAAGTAGTGATATTTCTTCCTTGTCATATTCTAACCTTCATCACTGCAGTTTTGTTGTTCTGTCAATTTAGTTGCTCTCAGTGTCAATTAGCCTGTGTTGGAAATATCTTTCTGAACATTTTTTGCAACCGTTTTGACAGATGCTTTGTAAACCATAAAACAAGATAATACACAGGCCTGTTTTCATTTGGCCGAAATCTTGCCTAATCTTGCCTAATCTTGCCTAATCTTGCCTAATCTTGCCTAAACTTGCAGCAAGATTAAGCAAGTTGTGAGCCAATAACAGGCCTACCGCAGGATCAGGATCTTAATAATGAAAACAGATTATAACAACAGTGAGACAGTTGACAGTATGGTACTAGTGTGTGTGTGTGTCTTGTTACAGTTTGTTGTATTCTCGCTATGACCAGTAACAACAGTAAGACAGTTGATCAGCTCGGTAGTTTGTGTACCGTTCTACTGTTTCCTGTATACAGTCACTGTGGAAAGGATAGTAATGACAAGAACAGTATTAAAGCTCGGTAGTTTGTGTACCGTTCTACTGTTTCCTGTACAGTCACTGTGGAAAGGATAGTAATGACAAGAACACTAAGCTCGGTAGTTTGTGTACCGTTCTACTGTTTCCTGTACAGTCACTGTGGAAAGGGTAGTAATGACATACCGTTCTACTGTTTCCTGTACAGTCACTGTGGAAAGGATAGTAATGACAAGAACAGCTTGCTCACATACGTTGTTTGATTCTCTACAGACATCGAGAGAGCCAAGGTTAAGAAATCGGGTTGAGAATGCTCCACAGAGAGAAAGGTAGGTTCTTCTTGTTACAGCAGCGATACTTGGGGGGGGGGGGGGGGGGTGTATGAAAGGGTTTATCCAAAAAACCACCAAACCACTGCATTTTGATAGCCAAATATGTCGCTGTGCACTTATTTAAATATAAAAATGTAGTCGTTGTTTAGATGCAAAAGCCAGTAAATACATTTTGCTGCCAAAGTCATCACACATGGACCACAGCAATTCGAACCAAGGGGTCAGTGGGCAAGACCGGTTAACTTTGTAGAAGTAGAAGAGCAGCATCAAATTCTCCCCCCTCCCTCCCCTCCCCCTTATTTGCGAAGAATGGGGTTAATGATTAGTTGATTGCTCACAGGTATCGAGCTATTGTTGCATATCCACCTCAGAGTGAGGCCGAGTTGGAGCTTGGTGTCGGAGACATTGTGTTCGTGAGCAAAAAGCGGGCAGACGGATGGTACAAAGGCACGCTGGAGCGTAATGGAAAGACAGGTCTCTTCCCCAGCAGTTTCGTGGATAGATTCTAACACAAATCAGGGTGAGTTGACTCTTAACACGATTTAGTTTAGGCTAATGGCTATTTCTTGCTTTGAATTTCGCGCATTCTGCCATCTTGAAGTGTGACGTAACCCCTATTACTTGGTTGCTGTGCCAGGCCTCCTCCCATTCACTATCAGTACTATTACGATTGTATTTGGTCAGAGTAGGGTCTGGCACTGCAATTGCTAGCGACTAGCCCAATATTTGTTATCAAATAACACGTGACAACCCCTTAGCCTCCTCAGCCGACAACACAGACAAAGTTCCCACGGTTGATGGGACGAATAGCAGTGAGCCACGGGTTGTGGACTGGGGCTCTTTTTTCTTCTCATGATTTCAACCCTGCCTTGTCCAGGCTTACTGCCAGTTTCATTTAGTGTCATTCATCGCTCATTACACAGGATTGTATCTTTGTTACTCAAGCTTTGCGTTTCTGCCAAACTGTAATGAACAGCAACTCACAGTATAACCCACCGACTCAGGATATCCGTCTGAGACTAATTTTAGACCAAATGGGCAGTTCAAAGGAACAAAGAATCCAACATTGTTCCGTGAAACAATGTTGGAAGTCTTCTGAGTTGGCAAAATATATTCATTTGTTTGACATCGTTCTTCAAACTCCAGCACGACGAAACCTTCTTTACTTAACTTCACAAACACTGTTCAACTTTAATGAGCAAGTCACGTTTTACAGGACAGTGTTGTGTTGTATGACTTGTAAAACACTGTTCAACTTTAATAAGCAAGTCACGTTTTACAGGACAGTGTTGTGTTGTATGACTTGTAAAACACTGTTCAACTTTAATAAGCAAGTCACGTTTTACAGGATAGTGTTGTGTTGTATGACTTGTAAGTCTTGACTTGAGAGATTTCTACGGTGACTGTACACGAAACAGTAGAACGGTACAAAAAATGTATAGTTTGGAGCAGATTTCGGGACTGTTTTGTTAATCGTCCTGAACGTATCACTGTCTAGCCCAGCCCATATGAACTCAATGTAACCATTTTAGCTTTTTTTTTAATTTGAATATTGTAAAGTAATTTCATAATTCGCTTATTAGCGCGATGATTTTATAATAAACACCACCATTATTATTATTATTATTATTATTATTAGACCTCCAATGTAGTTTAAACATATAACTGACTCTTTGTAGCTTGTGCGTATTGTACACTGCCGTTTGGCGTTTTACTGTCTTTGACTCTAGCATCTTTGCTTTACAGACCGTGTATCACTGAGAGCCATGCAGGTCCTTCAACAATCCAAGTTCTAAATAAATCTTGTCAGATGCCATAATGGTATATGAGAGATACGCACACGTGTACGCACAAGGAAACACACGTGCGCACATAATATGGACACAGATACTCACAATGCACAAACACACCCACCTACACGTGCTGCATAACTAGACAGAGATGTTTATCCCTTATGCCCCCCCTGTTCATCCCTTATGACCCCCCTGTGCATCCCTTTTGACTGCCCGTGACTTGTATGATACCAAACAGAGATATCTATGTGTGTGTAATATCGAGTTTCTTTGTTTATAGTGTTCAGTTAAAATTAGAAAGTTTGAGAATAATTGTTCAGTTGATACAAGTTGGATGCGAGTGGGCTGCCATGTGGAAGGTCCAGTCGACAGTTCTCGCCATTGAGGACTTCGACTGTAGAATGTGATTTTTGAATTGTAGACAAATATTATATTGGCGATATGATTTACAGCTGCGTATGGAACCTGTTGTGCGTTGAGCTGGTCTCGCATGCAAAATAGCAGATGCTCTTTCAAATACCAATACGCGAGCGCATAGTACATTTGCTGTGTATTATTGACACATTTGTGTAAATCGATATAAAAAATAGTTAGTGTACATATATATACAAATTAATAGTAAATAAATGATATATTTGTAAGAGCCTGATTAGTATTTTTGCTAAGTATCAATATCACCACTTTATGTGTCAGATTGTGAAATTCTACAGAATTAAGACAATGGAAAAACGTGAGAAAGTGAAATCTGTTGAGCTCATTTTGTTCTCATTTTGCTGATGTATACAATCGCTCATTTTCGAGATATTTTGGGCCCCAGTCCCTGATGACAATAACGTCCAACTCTTGGCTAGTTGCAAACACGTCAGCAAAAGTGTGAAGAGATTGTACCAAGCCTTGATATGACGGTTTGGTTACCGAGAATTGGAGCATATCCCGGAAATATTGGAGAAATCCAGTGCGTCTGCAGTGCACTGTACCCCAGTACTGAGGAAGGCTGGCGGACCGAAAGTAGGTAGATAGGTAGGAAGGTAGGTAGGTAGGTAGGGTAGTTGGAAGGAAGGTAGGTAGGTAGGTAGTAGGTAGGTAGGTAGGGTAGTTGGAAGGAAGGTAGGTAGGTAGGTAGGGTAGTTGGAAGGAAGGTAGGTAGGTAGTAGGTAGGTAGGTAGGGTGGGTTGAAGGTAGGTAGGTGGGTGGGTTAAAGGTAGGTAGGTGGGTGGGTTGAAGGTAGGTAGGTGGGTGGGTTGAAGGTATGTAGGTAGGTGGTGGGTTAAAGGTAGGTAGGTGGGTGGGTTGTAGGTAGGTGGGTGGGTTAAAGGTAGGTAGGTGGGTGGGCTGAAGGTAGGTAGGTAGGAAGTTAGGTAGGTAGTTGGAAGCTAGGTAGGTGGGTGGGTGGGTTGGTTGGTTAAAGGTAGGTAGGTAGATAGGTAGGTGCATGAGTTGAAGGTAGGTACGTAGGTAAGAAGTTAGGCAGTTGGAAGGAAGGTAGGTAGGTGGGTTGGTTCGTTGGTTGAAGGTAGGTAGGTAGGTATATAGGTAGGTGGTAGGGAAGTAGTCGGGAGGGATGTGCTTGACAAGGTTAAAATAGTTGTTTAAACTGCGTGTAGTAGGTAAGTAGGTAGGTAAGGTATGAAAATGTTGGCAACTCCCGTCACAGACTTGCCTTAGTGCACAGGTGCTGACGTGTGGATGGTCATCCAGGGGTAAGCATTGGTCAACGGGTGTCCAGACTGGCAGATACCCCTTCCCATCCCCCTGATGCAGTCTGTCGGAAAATAAGAACGCGGGAGATAATGTTTTCAAGTTTTCTTTCTTTATTTTTATTCCCTCCTCATTTTCTTCGCTCCCGACGGACTGCACCTGTGGTTCCGACGATGGACGGAGCTTACTAGCCTCATCCTCGTTCCCAGAGCCTCGACTGCGCACACTCCTGACTACTTATCGGCTTATGCGTCCAGCCTTCAAGCCGTGGTGCTTGATAGGGTCAGGCGCAACTCATCCACGTTTCCCCATGTGAATGTTGTATTCAGCAGCAATTACAGTGCCTATGTTGTGTCATTCAGCGGTATTTGTAGTGCTATTACAAATACCGCTGGATGAAAACAACGTAGGGAACGTGGGCACTGTTAAAGAGCGAACAGGGTTCTGGGAAGGTGAATGAAGAGCAATGAAAAACCGCTGAATACTGTAACGTGGGCACTGTTAAAAGAGTGAGCAAGGGTCTGGGAATTAAAGGCAACTTTGGGAAGGAGAATTGTACAATACTATACTATAGTTCATTAGTTCGTCCACAGATGGTGCGTACACTGACCAGTGTCCCTTTCGCAGCTTAAGAAAATGTAGACTGGGAACGACTTTACAAAACATAGATTCAGAATCAGCCCACGTGTAAAATAAGACAACCGATCTGCTTGGTGTGTGACTAGTGTCAGCTTCTGTATAGCTACTGCAATAAAGCAAAATCCGGTAACAGAAGGTTGCACTGATTATATTTTGAAATCTTATAAAGTACAGCGCCTTGAAAAGTTTACATTAAAACCTGACTGTCTCATTAACATATGACATAATGAAAAGCCGCGTGCGAAACCACTGACACACTTATCTTTTGAAATAATTGTCCGTTGAGACAAAATGAAATGTTTAATTAACACAAATCAATGTATGGAAAGTGTACACAATTACACCATATATGGAGGCAAATTTCCAGCTTGGCATCTTGGGTGGTGGTGAGACAGTAGTCATTCTAGAGAGTGGGCGCAACACTTCGACTCCAGTTTCACTCTCTGGAACTCTTGCTTCCAAATTAGGTATTCAGTTCACCTTGTGTTGAAATTTCTCTCTTTGCTGCTCGACAAGCCGATTGCTTCCAGCAGCCATTCTTAAGCAGTATTATTGATAGTCGCGATGATGTTTTATTTAGTCTAGTAAAGGTGAATTAGTTCTTGACAAGTCCACGATTTTGAACCAAAACGAATGTCAGTAATATTTCGGAGCGCAATTATTTTTGTATCAACGGTGATAGTATTTTCTTCATTCCTTAGAGTTGGAAAGCGTATAGAAAGCTTAATGTGGCATGAGGAAATAGTGTCGATTGGGAGCAAAGTTATGTTACATTTTGTACGTTATACAAATGAGTGATTTTTATATCTGTAAGTATTATAAAATGTCACAGCGAGGATATTCATTTTACCATTGCTTTTTCATCTGTATCTGATAAACTAAACGACTCACCTGACAGTTGTTTTGAATTTTTAAGCAGTGCATTTTAATAGATATATATTTAAATTTGTCTGAGATTAACGATTGTCAGCCATCGCGAGCCAACTATATCTCGCTAAGAACGTTTTATTAAATAGAGATATATTTTTATTGGTAGAAATTGTGCCACGGGGGTTAGTGTATGTATACATTACTCTGGGCTGCGATCAGTCAAGCTAAGTGCTAATGGAAATGATAACAAAACAGAATCAGTTTCCCTTATTTTAAAACAGCTAAAATCTTCCCTTTTAAATAATTGATAACAACTCGAAAATAGCTTTTAGGAATGATCAAACCCAAACCCAAACAACGGATGGTCATCCATAACATTTATTGTAAATAATATTATTATTAATATTTGATTTTTGCCGACTTACTTAAAAAAATTAGCCGTTTATGGGCATTTGGAAAAACTGAGTTTGAAGAAGTGATTACTTTTAGTTGGATGTAAAACAAACTAGTTTATCAAGGAGTAATTACAGAAAAAAAACTCCAGCATTCATGGAGAGAGGCCAGTCAACTGGGTACATATTGATTGTACGGCGACGCGCTCCTACATACTTCACGCTGTGTGACTCACAATTACAAGAAGACAAAGAAGATTATAAATATGAATCAAATGAATCGGCGTCGGATGAAGGTGGCGGTCACGAAGAATGCTTCGGTGATTCTTCATGGGAAAAGTCTCTTTGTTCAACGTTCAAGAGCTCTGACAGCGTTTCAAGTGAACCTGCACTCCGTGTCACTCCGATGGACAGTGGCAAAGTGTACACGACACGAACTCTTAGCTCCGCTCTGGCCAAACGGTTTTCTTGTAATATCAACAAGATGACTTTTGGCATTCGACGGAACTGCGTGTGTGATGGGTATTATGGTTGTCCTGAAGAAGAAACGGATAAGAAGAAGACAGGTAAGAAACTGCTTTCATTTGTTTCAAGTTTATTGTAACGAAACACGACAGATGCAAGAACAGTACAATGTGTTCGTATATAAAAAAAAAAGAGATTGGTTTTATAGATAAACGAAACGTAATTGCATTCAATATCTGCTAAAATTATCCGCGGGACAAAGGGTTTATTCTATTTAACTTCTTCTTCTTCTTCTTCTTCTTCTTTTTCGAATGTAAAATAATTGCACAAGCATGATTTAGTATTCACACAGACTCTTACCTAACGTGGAAAATACATCAAATAATTCCTTAAAAAATCAACAAAAGTACGGAATCCATACTTGTCCGACAGGGAAATATAAAAATTTTGCCAATTTTGCACTTATTGTTTTTAAAAACTTGAAAACTGAAAATAGCAATATTCGTGTTATATTTTAAGTTTTGTATATGATTTCTGGATGGTTCTATAAAAACAAAATATTATACGAATTCGCGTTTTGTCAACAAAAAGGTTATCACTTTCACCTGCTGAGAAATGTTTACCCGTCGTACACTGCGGTCGCAATATGTTAATTGAGACGCAAAGTTTTGTGTCTTTGTATATAGATTATTTTTTTACATTTTAAATAATTTAAACAGCATTTGTTTGGTACTATAATACTAATAGTGGCGGTAGAGCAGTTCAAAGTTAACGTTCACTGTTGAAGATGTTTGGCTGATTTGACTGCGTTTAGTTATCTTTTTAAAACCGACTTACTGGAGGAGTCAGAGTGATTGATTTCTGGAAAATAAAAAAACCCAAATGCATTCTAAATATTATCTAGCTGAAAGACCATTATTCTTCGCAGATTTAAGTTCTTAAGAAAGTCTTTGGCGGCTCGACAGAAATAGTTTTCGGTTATTTTTCGGCTTCTTCAAAGGATAATAATTATTGATTTGGGGTTCAAGTAGACTGCAAAACAGCCCCTTTCTTTGCCAAAAAGATCGAAGCGAGTTTTGGCACGCTGTTAAAAGATGGGAGATTGGGGAGAGGCAGAAGCCGCGCCTCTCTCCCCAATCTTCCGTTCCCCTGGCCGCGCGGCTTCTTCCTCTCCCCAATCTCCCATTTTTCGACCGCGGTCTAGGGTTCAAGCGTCGTTTGAATGAGCACAGAGACAAGAGAGCGAGAGGGCTTTCCGATCATACCACCTTAAATGGTTTAGTTTTAAATAAATAACAAGATAAATATCATGAAATTTTGGAATAGTGAAATAGAAAGTCAATGATTAATTTGAATCGGCAGAGAAACTACTTTAAGTCATCGACTAGAAGAAGTCTAGTACAACATAGTGAAATTAACTGTTGAATGCTGTTTGCTGTAGAGGCTAATGGGTCAGTATCAACAGCACGACGTCTACACTTCTGTAGTCGATGTACGAAATTATCCACAAATCAAAGGACATCTAAAAATAACAGGCTACCGTTGTAGAAAAACAGAGGGACGTGAATGGTTAAAATTGGGGAAGATTAAACGGATTACAAACTGTCAGGGCTAGACATAAAATAAGTTAAATCTATTTGCTTTCAAAATTGTGTTTTTTGTATTTAGAAACTTTGTTTTCACATCATATAACCATCATTTTATCATTTCTTGTTATCCTGTTGAGCTTACAGTTTGTGATTCTGTTGGCTTTGTTCCTGACATGATTAGAGAGCATGCGCATTACCGTGACACAGTCCCTTTGCACTGGATCGTCGAACCTTTCGTACGCCAAACCTAATAACATTGATAGGCACGGCGCGTGAAAAGGTGACATCTGAAACGGGCTGTAGATACAATGAAGTGATAGGCACGGCGCGTGAAAAG
>JANUFV010008351.1:0-12168 GCA_024757865.1 Epizoanthus scotinus
AAACGTGTCCAGTTGCTTGGATCCATAGATCTTATTGCTTTTAATTTCAGTATGTCTCTCTCGTGCATGCGTTTCTTTAAATATGGAGTAATCCATGGCGACTTAGATGAGCGCACACGTTTGGTTCGCAATGGAGCGTGCTGGTCAACTACATTAAAGAATAATGTTTTCCATACCGACCACATATCATTTGGGTCGTCTAAACTAATAATGTTATCCCAACTTTGAGAGGCAATATCTTTGCGGAATTTATCTAAATTAAACTTTCTAAATTTCCTATATGTTACTGTACTATGTCCATTTTTCAGAGGATCAATGGAGAGTTTACGATAAACATATATAAGACTATGGTCACTAATGCTTATATGAGAGACCCCTGAGCATATTACCCTGTCTGGGCAGTTTGTAAAAGCCAGGTCAATCAAAGTAGAAGTCGATTCAGTAACACGAGTGGGTTCGCTGATTAGTTGTTGAAGGCTAAAAAGATCAGAGATGCTTGTAAGTAACCTTGTGTTGTTATCTGGTTTTTCCGAGGCCAAATTACAATTTAAATCTCCCATCACATAGAATTCAACGCCCTCGGCATCAAGTTTGCCCACTAGCATTTCAAAATAAGTAAAAATATCAGCTGGAGTATCTGGTGGTCTGTACCAGGTAACGACGACAAACGGTTTTGATCGGGGTTTTTGAATTTCGATGCATAAATTCTCCAGTTCATTTATAGATAAATCAGAACGTATTGTATAATTTATGGTTGATCGAACGTAGAAGCAAACTCCTCCACCGTGTCGTCCATTTATACTTCTATCTCGCCGGATAATTTCATATCCAGGAACGTAAACATCCTCGTCTTTGATAGTATCATCAAGCCTCGTTTCATTAATTGATAAAACATCAACAGACTTGTTGGCAAGCAGAACTCTGAGTTCATTAATATGCTTAGGTATGCTTGTTATATTTAAAGAGGCCAATTTAAAACCCCGTTTAGATGGAATGAATGAATATGTTTCATTTAAAATTTCAGAACTAGTATGGTCTATTGATTCTGCAGCAGATTCGCAAGGCAATTCATTGGCAGGTCAATTATTTCTAATATAATTTACAAAATTCGAAGCAAATAGCTTGGTACCAGCCACATTTAAGTGTAGCGCTTGTCAATGCGAGCGCGTTCATTGGCGAAAACTACATGGCTCGATACCTTTCGGGCGAAGACCCCAACACGGCTATCAAAGAGAAAAAAAAGACATGATCGAGCCCTAGAGAAATCCCAAGCCGATGTTGAGCGCTTCCAAGAAGGCCGCGAAAGGCTCCAATCCTGGATAGCTGTACAAGACCGCGTGAAGCATGCCGCCGCGCAGAAACTAACAAATGTCGACTTCGCCCTCAAGCTCTACAATCAGGTTCATAGCGACAATCCAGCTGTCTCCCGTCTGACACACACTAAGCCGCGCATTTCCGATTATTACACTCCTAGCCATAATCAGAAAACTGGTGAACTGTTGTTTGTGGGTGGCAGCGCTCTCACCGTCGGATACGTTGCCAGCCGCTTCATTTAGGCATATTGCTCTTTGCCAGAGTCGCGCCATGCTCCCATTTTAGGTTAGCTTAGAATTTTTTCCCGTCCCTGTTGGATATTGTTAGGCTGTTAGAATACGTATCGATGGCGGCTAAGAACAAGCCTGTGGGCTACTGTAAAGAGCTCGCAGCCATCAAGAGCCTCGCCACTACAGCTAAGGATTCTGAAGACGACGCCCGCCGATGGCTCATAAAACAGGCAATCTGGCAGGTCTATCTGCCCCCTCCGAGGCGCATTCCGCGGCCCAAGTTTGATGTGCCGACGCCGAATGAGGTCCACCAGGCCGACCTCTTGTTTTTGCCCTCACGGTGGTTGACGTGGCCTCCGGCTACAAGGAGGCTGAACCGCTGACCACAAAAGGAGCCGCAGGGGTTGCGGGCGCTCTCGAAACGATTTACAAGCGGGGGCCAACTGCTGCAGGTGGACCCGGGTCGCGAGTTTATGGGTGGTGCTAGCAAAGCATGGGACCGAGGTCAGGCGCGGCCGTGTCGACATACCCTGGGACCAAGGCATCGTCAAGCGCTTCAACCGTACACTGTCCGAGCGATTGTTCGAGCACCAATACGCCCAGGAGATCAGGCTTTCATCTGGCGAGCGATCAATGCAATAGATGGGTAGGCTGCGCGCCGTGGTCTCCGCACTCAACAACGAGGTGACTTGCCTGACGGGAAAAAACCCGAAAGAGGCAATCAAGGCTAAAGCTGTGGCGCAAAAACCCTCTTCCGTGGTGCCTCGCCGGCCCGTCGGCCTCAAGGAAAACAAGCTTCTCTCCGGTGTTGGTGTTCGCTATCTTTACCAGCCCGGCGAACTGGAAGGCGGCCGCCGCCGTGCAACCGAACCTGTGTGGTCCCTCCAGGTATACCGGCTGGGCCTTGCGGTTACCAAGCCTGATGAGCCTGTGCTCTACTGCTTGCTAGTAGAAGATAATAGGCCTGTGGCTCGCGGCTTTGTCAGGGAGGAGCTGCTTGTTGTGCCGCCTGAGTGTCAACCCCGTTTGCCCCAATCCAGCGATTGCTGGGCGTAGATGTGGTGGTGCTCAGACCGCAGCACATCCATGCCGCGGTGGAAAGTCTTCTTACCGAAGAGGGCCTCTTTATACTGCTCATTTTTTGACGACGTTCTTTCTCACACCCTTAGCCTTCTTGATGTTTTTTCCGCCGGCCTTGATGATTGAGTACATCTTGGGGCGCAGGCCCACATACTCGGCGATTGCCTTCTTCCGGAGCTCGGTGTTCATCCTGATGAAAGATTCCATCCATAGGCTCTGCCTGAATTTCAGGGCCCGGTGGACCTTCTTTAGGCGGCGCATGCCTAGAGACATGTAGAGCTGCAGGTTGCGGTAATGGAGCACATAGCGTTCTTTATCGCGAATGTTGGGAACTAGCTTTTCGACCTCAATCGGTGCCATTCCAACTTCTAAGAGGCCTTGCTAGTATTCCGACATCCACTCTTTCTGAACAACCATGCGCTCCGGCGCCAGCGGATCAATCATTGTGCATGTCATGCAGCTCTTCAGTGTACTCTAGGTTCGACTCGAAGATGTAACCCTCTGGACTGTCTGCCGGATGGTAAGTTATGGTTGCCGCGAGCCGGTTGCAGTCATCCACCTACCCAAAGTCGCCTGTGGGTAGGGGCTGACTCATTGCCCAGCCGTAGAGATTGTTGGTATCGAGATAGATGTTGGGCTTAGATGGGTCGTAGCCCTCCACCTGCGCGTTGTTGGCCCTGGCATAGCACCTTGCGGCCATGGAGATGCCACCGCGCAGCCCCTTTTCGATGAAGAGGGGCTGATCGTAATCGGTGAGCAGCTCCAGTTCTATCCCAGTTGTCTTGAGCAGCGCATCCCAGGAGAGACCTGGGCTGGTGTAGTAATGCGCAGGGTCCAGTCCGTACTGCTACATGCAAGTCCTCCGGAAAGCCCCGAATACATGCCAGGAGGAGGACGTCTGTGCGGTTGTATAGATCGTAGTCCGCCTCACTGATGTGCGTGTCTGAGACTTTGCTATAGAAGGCTTCTTTGGGCGGGAGCTGGGAGTCTGCAAACCGTTCTCAAGAATCCAGGTACTCATAGGGGTAAACACCCTTCCTCAGTAGGAGATCGCGTCTTTCTTTGTTGGACTCGAATAGGGCCGTAATCTGGAAAGTCTCGGGCGGGTCACGAGCCCATTCAAGGATGCCAATAGAAACTGGGCGCTATCGATGAACCGGAGCTGATTTAAGGAGAAGGAGATGTACTTTTCTGTGTTGTTGGGGATGCAGGTCACCGTGCCCTCCACTTTCGAGATCGCCTGCATCAGGAGGTGGGCGTCATAGCCCCGCAGGTTATGGAATACGACTGGTATGATTGTGGTTTTTGGGCTCAGCCGCAGCTTGAGGTTGCAGATGTTGTGGGCGGCACCTCGGTAATTCCCTGTGACGTGGCAGTGGTCGCGGACGCTATCACCCTCAAGCGGCTTCTCACAGACGTGGCAGGTGGTGGTTGTGTTGTGAGCCCACCAGTCCTCTCGGGTCGGCTGCATCGTTATGGGACTGGCTGGCCAGCTCCCACTTGATCTTGCGCTCTTCTTCCTGGACGGCCCTGGGGAAGTGCTCTGCTGCGCTGGGCGCTCTGTAATCCACTGGGCTATTTGTCATACCATCGCAGCGCATCACTACATAGCAGTAGCTGCATGCCTCGTGCAGCTGTGTTATTCGGGTGTTGCTCTTTGTGGGATCTAGGTCGGGCCCCTCGACCTTGGTTGTGAGAGCCTCAAAGTCGGCGTAAATGATGTATGGGGCTTTCGTGTGTTTGTGGTGGTTCTGGAAGGTCAGTTTGTTCTTACCCTCTTCAAGCATCTTCACCCTCTTCCCTATTCCGCAACAATCTTGCTTGTGAGCCTCCATCAAATCTTCTCGGGAGAAAGATTGTTAGACACCTATCATAGAAGAATTTACGCCCTTCATATTTGGCCTGGTCATATAAGAGTTTGTTTAAGCTCTTAATCCAGGTGTAATGGAACTTGCCCGCCTTCTCGATTAGCAGCAGGTCAATCCTGGGCATGTCCAAGGGCTGTCTACTGAGACTGTGGATGATGACTCCCTGATTACCCATCCGAAAAACGTTGATGGCTAAGCCATTCTGTTTTTCAACCCTTGGAACTTGGGAGAGGGGCCCTACGAAATTGAGACCGTCCTGGGTGGGGTACTTGGAGGGCCTTGAGGGCTTTTGGCTACTGGGTAAAGAGCAGATCGTAATGACCACTGAAGGCAGTTGTCATCCTTATTTTTTACATTGATCACTGCCTTCTTATTTGTCAACTCTGCTGGTAGTTGGATGTATGAGCCGCCTCTCAGAGGCTTGTAGCATGCTATGTCCTGCCAAAGTGTAAGCACTCCTTCAACCGCTCACCCAGAACCTCTCTCTGTCCATTTTTCTAACGTTTCTTGTGTTGCTGGGTAAGCTTTGTTTAGCGCCCCGTCAATCTCATTAGCCTGTAAGACCGCCTCCTGTGTGTGGCGAAGCACGGGCTCTTTGTACTCGGCACTGCCACCAGGGCGGAGATTAACCTTGAGGAGATTAACCTTGAGGGCAAGTTGGAACTTAACCCCCTTAAGAGCTTTATCTCTTCTTCAAGCTTCTTTCGAATCTGTGGTCGTACACCCTCCAAGAAGGCTTTTGGATCTGCCTCGAGGGAGTGCCCTTGTGGGACGTCCATCTTCCAACTCCGCAAGAAGTCCCCTATGGCCCAGGGGGTCTGGCAGAAGACTAGCTCATCCGGTTTTCCCTGCTCATTTTGGAGGCGAAGGGCGAGGCCGGTATTTTGTTGGTAGTAAAGGACTTAGTAGGCGTTTCTTCGCTGCCTCTGGGATTTTTTTCATCTAGGATGATGTTCTACACAACACCCTTGAGAGGCTCAGGTGCCCGCCTTTCCGAGAGTAGCTGGTCAATGTATTTATCCATGTTGCTCGTTACCTGGCACAGGCTGCGTATATCTATATTGGGTAAATCTCTAAATGAAATGAAATTATAGGTCACATGATAGTGGGGGCCCGCCAGGGGGGTGGGGCGGGCCCTATTTAGCGCACTGAATTGTTGCTCTTGGGGCTCGTATAGTATGAGAAATTGTGATTCTGGGGTAGTACTCAATATTGTAAAACTGAGCCACATGAACTTTATATTTCAATTGGTGCACTAAGTTGTTGGCCTTGGGGACCGGTATAGTAGGAGAAATTGTATTCTGGCACAGCTGTGCCAGAACCGCTATCTCTCCTACTACTGCACGAAAATACACGAAAAAGTGATTTTATGCATGGCTCTGCTAAAATTGCAGAGATTTTGAAAATCATTGCAAATGCGAAAATTACGGAAATTGCGACATTATGCATGGCTCTGAACACCTGTAACGAAAATTGGGTGAAATGCGAAAATTGCAGATTATCTAAATTAGATGAAACGCTCGGTTCCAGTCTTCTTCTATCTAAGACTGGGATCCGAACCCCAAGGCCGCGTAACGAAAATTGCGGAAAATACAAAAATTGGGTTATTTCCTCGTGTACAGAACACAGACTAAGTAACACTAGAAAATGTAACAGAGAAATATATAGTCACCCAACTATAACAACTATATGGAAAATACAAAACTTGCGGAGATTATGTAAAACAGATGAAACGCTCGGTTCCAGTTTTCTATCTAAGACTGGGATCCGAACCCCAAGGCACTGTAGCTAAAATTGCGGAAAAGGCGAACGTTGTGGAAATTATGCAATTCCAAAAAACCTGGGTTCCTGCCATCTATCAGACTGGAGTGTTGATGAACAGGATGGTTACATGCACTTTATCAATCTTCGAAGATCGCAATAGCGAAAGCTGATCTGCTAAATAAATGCAAGTTCTTAGCTCTGTAGCCTAAATATCGGACTCTTACTCGGCCTCGGGAAGCTCCGAGGTTAGAGTCTGTACTCAGACTTATGAGCAGAATGCTTTAAAAAAAATCTAATTGTAACTGCTCTTGTTTAATCGAGACAGTTTATTGACCCTTTGACCTGTGGACCTGCCATAAGTGTCCGGTTAAGTGGCCGGTACCAAATGTTAGAGATTTCCTGAACCGCCGTAACCAGCCGCTCAGTCTTCTTGTTATAAACACTATTAACTCCCCCACAGTCTAAATCGTCATTCTATCCTATTTGTATTTTAGATATATTAGCCAATCAAACTGTACCTACTGCGTGTACATTTTGTAAACGTCAAGGATATAGTATGGAGTGAATTTTGTCCTTCGCTGTTGTGTTCAAATCGTATGCCATGATGGTGATGACTGTAATCCTCCCATGCAGTCGCTTCATGCTACAGAATCGATACAGAACCGGAGTTAATCGCCGGTTGTGATTTATAAGTCATGTTGTCTTCTTCAATCCTAGATTGAAGGCGAACTTACTTTTACTGTAAACATTATACTTACGCTTTGATTATTTTCTGACCCCATTCTGAATCAATTATTAAATCAACTTTTAAAATTACCAATAAAAGCTACCCGCCTTGACTAACTTTGCTATTTATTGTTAAATAAAATATATTGATTGATTGATTGATATTGATTAATTGAGAGCCTGCTATAAAGTACTTTTTACATCCCACCATAGTCATTAACCACAGAAAATTTGACGAGGCGGGGATCGAAATGATGCTTTAGGTTCTTTTTAGTTTTCGCGCCGAGGTTTTTAATATTTCTCTCAAAACTTTCTAGTAGCTATTACTTATTAGTAAACACATATTAATGAACTTCTTCCACAGATACACGTATCCATACCTTATTCGTGCATACCTTGTTCACACTAAAACGATAAAAAACGTTGAGCGTTTTCACAAAAACAAAGGCTTTTGAAAACGGTTTCCAAAATGGAGGCTTTTGAAAACGGTTTCCAAAATGGAGGCTTTTGTAATGTATCGAAAGCAAAGCTGACAGTTTGACCTCGTCCACACAGACGTTATATAGGTAACAGGCATTATCTAATGATAGTTGCAGAGGAACCAACTATGAGCGATCGCTGTATTAAATATTACCACTTTATAGCCTCATAGTTGTAATCCATCATCATAACAATGTTTTCAAATACTACTCAAGGATAAAAGTATAACCAAGGGCTAATTGCATTTGACGCGTCTGGCCGGCCCTAGATAATTGCTTCTGGTCAATGTAAATGGTAAGGTGAAAACGCGCGCCAGCATTTTCCCGCCAAAACGCAACAAATCCCCGCGCCCTGGCCGTCCGGAGCGAAGAAACTGAGCGGCTCTAAACCACGAACTCAGCAGGGCAAGTCTGGCCAGAGCTAGTTCCGATAGCTGTCAAGTTGTATTGGGGAACTGACTGTTCGGGCCGGCCCGACCCGACAAGTGGAAAGCGCGGATTAACTTTCTTCGTTTCTCAAATCATTTTCTACACGACAACTGTCGAGCCTATGACATGTAAGTTCCAGTTTGGTCCACCAATACTCAATCAATAACATCTCCATACTTGTTCTTTCGCACTGGAACTGGGGACAGAGAATAAGAGCGTAATAAAGTTACGAATGTGAACCTCATTGCCAGATTCTGTTTTGTTTTGTTTCATTCTTTCTGAAGCAGGTTTTCCTAGAACAAAGCAAAACAAGAATCTGAATAGAGATTAGTTACATATTATCTGTTCACATTGCGAATAGTTTGCTGCTGAACTTTCAACCAGCACATTTTCTGACTTGTTCAACGTAAAGTTAGAAAAATATTTTTAGTTCATAGAATGGACATGCAGTGTAATATATGAATTCTTCAGTTGTATGAGTTGTTTGGCAATAAATATCAAAGGCAGACTTGTACAACAGAGCACTGACTCAACTGCCTTGCTGCATAATTGACTATATCATCTCTTAGTGTTAAGTGCGCGCTTGAACATATCCAACCGCGATATTCAAATATGCAAACCGCGCCTTATAAAGTCAATATTTATTATCATTTTATCATCTTATCACAACTGAATGGTCTAGCTTAGATATGCACATATGTCCAGTGGCATAATCCGCATTAAAATGTTTGTGGGAAGGAACAAGCACCGAATGTGGCATTTATTAAAGGGAACCCGGGTATGTTTTCCCCTGGTATATATAGAACCTTATTTGCTGGCCTGGCTACGCCATTGGCAATGACACCAGATCCACAGTGAAAGAGTTAGGTTCAAACAAGTTACTCAACATCAACTATTACCGGCTAGCTTCCCCTCAGGTTCTGCCACCTCAAGATCAACTGCCAGGTCATAACAGTTGCGGCTGATATATAATGTTTATTGCGCGGCCACAACATGAATATTTAGAGCGCCAAATGTGCAAAGTTACGTCCTTTGTGTTTTCCTTCTGCTAGAATATATTTCTAATCTTATATTTTGTCTCTTGAGTTTATCTACCTAGGTAATAGACTGCGAGCCGTCTCTTCCTTTTCCTGAGCCCAGTATATAAAGCGAAAAAAGCAATTTAGATGAGCGGCGGAGCCGCAATCCACGAGCGAGAGGCCAAACCCAAACATCTTCCTTTCTCGACCCGAAAACAGCAAAATAATTGGACCGCTTGCAGTCTATCTTGCTAACTGCATTGGGAAAAGCTCCCGCTATTAGCAATGTTCAAATGTTTGAGTAAGTAATGATGGTGTCTGACAATGAACAGTGTCTGAGTTGCATAAGCTAGGTAAAAAAACACTGTCAGGAGTTGGGTTGGGGGTTCATGGGGATCACTCGATCTGCTCTAAACTTTTGGGGTCGCCACGTGGCTGTTAGAACGGAGGACGTTATTGGACAACGAGACAATAGCAATAACAATTACACACACCGTTACATAGAGCCTAACCTTCTGAAAACAAAGAGCTCATTTCAGACTGTAAACAACAAGAGACAATGGAGCTACGTGATTACTAAACGTTCTAGCTCGATATAGTTGTAATACGCATATGAATAATGTTATAGACTGATTTGCCCAATGTATTAACAGTTATCCTTACGTGAGCCCCTAGTTTTCCGGCCAGGGGATGGTTCCTCGTCTGATTGCGACTGATGACGGGGAAGATGCTCATACAAGGGAGATGACATCTGTTCCTAACAGAATAAAGCAGGCAGATAGTTGCAATGCAATGCAATGCAATACAATGCAATACAATACAGTACATTGCAGTGATTTAGTAAACATTTCCAACAATTTGGAGCTAGATTCAAGATTCAGATTCAAGATCTTTCGACCCAAAACTGAAAAGGGTCCGCGTCAGGAATATAAATATAAATGGTATATAGGCGGATAAGCTCTAGTGACAGTTCCCAAAGCTAAGGGATAGGGTTCCGCGCGTTAGAGTTAAAATTACTATTGTATATTGTACAATGGGAAATATATAGCAAGACTAGGTTAGACTTAGCCTCCAACGCAGCCTCTCTTATTTCTCTCAGGGACTCCCGCAGTGAGAGAAATAAGAGAGGCTGCTTTGGAGGCTAGGTTAGACTAGGTTAGTCTAAGTTTAGACTATACAGCTATACTAACCGGCAAAAATACATAACTTGTGCTAAAGATGAAATATCAATCCCAGAAGGTTATGCTATCATTGAAATGTACAAGACTTCTTGTAACCCTTACAGATCCAGAGATCCGACTTGGGGTGGTCATTTGCCCGTGAAACTGAAGCATTTAAGAAATGGGACAATTAAATATACTTGTTTGGATAGTCGAGAAATGACTGTGAAGTCATTTGTAACCAAAAGTCTGTTAAATGCGTCGAAATAAAATAGCTATAACCGAAAGGCTGTTAAATGAGTCGATCCTTGTAAATTGTCAGTGAAATAAAATAGAGTTTAGTACAAAAACAAATATAGTTTTGGTATTTGTTATGGTTGCATTGCATGAGTGATCTCTCAAAGTTAATTATTCGCGTTTGTTGATTTTAGCACATGCGTTCACCATTGTTAGCAAAACAATTATAGTATTATAATTGCTTGTCATGAATAGAAACGATTTCTTTATAAACTGGTGACTACAAGACCGAAGCGTAAATAATTGGGTGTATTTTAGACAAGTAAATCAAATCTTTCTCTCTTTCCGGCTATAATAAACTGAAAGTTAAAGAGATATGATACTAAAACAGTTGAATAGTTCAGTTCGCTATCCTGTTGTAGAATTTCGGCGCGATCGCTTCAAATGTCATATTGGTATAGGAAATACCACCGTTCGAGAAGAGTTAATGAAAAATACTACGAGTATTTTATGAAAGTGTCAGTAATACCACGAGTGCGAAGAACGAGTGGTATTTATCATTAATTCTTCGAGAAAAACGGTGGTGTTTCCTGTTGATAGTACACCTACAAAAGTTCCCGGATGACTGCCAATTAATGTTTTATTAGCACATGTGCTATTAGGAATTAATTACACGGTAAACAACCAATCACAATCCAGTATTTTTTGTAGATGTGCTGTTATTCCTTGAACAATACAGCAGCCGGGCAAGTCTGAGTATGTTCTGGCCAGCTCAGCTCATCTACCCACCCCCTACCCCTACTAACAAATGTTGTTGTCAAATCAGACTGCGGACAATTTTAATAAATACATTGTGAAGCTGAGGTGGGCCAGGTTTTATTTAAATGAGGTGCGCCAGGGTTGCGTACGAATTGCGCACTTTTTTCCGGATAATTCCATCCCTACTATACTACTCAGGACCATGCAACAGGCCAGCCTGCCTAACTTGTCGCGTTGCTGAAACGAGACCAGACAGAAAGAAAAGTGGGCCTTGCTCAAAGAACAGGTACTGTTATGTAATTGAATGCCGAGACTGCAGGGCGAAAGGGCCAGACACTGTTCCCAGTAAGGCGCCTGACAGCGACAAGATTATAGGAGAGCCAGGAAAACCAATGGTGTCCTATTACATTGGCGAAACGGCACGGAATGCATACACCAGAACGATTGAGCACCAGGGCACAGCCAGGAGCAATGCATTGGGAAAACACGCGCTGGAATATCACGGCGGCCGACAGGTGAGCCTGGACATGTGGGTCACAAGCACACACAGAGACACTTTAACGCGGCAAATCCAAGAAGGAGTTTCGATCGTGGCAGGCGTAAAGAACAACAAAGACAGAAAGTTGCCTCACCTCGATTGAAACCGTAAATCAGAATATATGCAAGGAGCGGTGCCGCAGGCCAGAATAACCAGATAAACACTATTTAAATTTATATTCAAGGTTAACTGTGCGACCACAACGCAAAACCACGGTCCGCCACCTTTCCCACTGTACAATATACAATAGTAATTTTAACTCTAATACGCGGAACCCTATCTAATTTACATTTACATTTATATTCCACATTGTTGGAAACAACTATTTACTAAATCAAAACAATACAACACAATACAATACATCCAATTACAATACATCCAATACAATACATCCAATTACAATACATCCAATACAATATATCCAATACAATACATCCAATTACAATACATTCAATACAATACATGAAATTATACAATACAATACAACACAATACAATACATCCAATTACAATACATCCAATTACAATACATCCAATACAATACATCCAATTACAATACATCCAAT